>JAAOAJ010000038.1:0-172671 GCA_013781345.1 Fusarium coicis | reverse complement strand
GCTTACTAGCTTTTAGTATTAATCTAGTCCTAGGTAGGTTATAAAGATATATTTATTAGCCTAATAGATCATTCTACTAGCTAAATATCCTGTATTAAATATATTAAATGTCTTTTTAAATCTATATTTTACTATTTATTTAATTTAAAATAAAATTATAGTATATTTAATTGATTTGTTTGGCAGTTTGTTTGATTGGATTTGATTTGTGGGCAGCGCTGGTAAGAACCGTTGCCTGCTGCCAACAACTCGACCCTTGAAGCTAAAATCTTTCCTCCTTGGTCTGTGTTAGTGCGATGGTCAAGTACCCGCTTGCACCAACTGCGCAAAGGCTGGGCAGGTCTGCTTGGATGTGGACAGTCAGAACTCAGACGTTGTTATTCCCCGCAAGTGAGTACGGTCATGGCGTCGCGGAGCCTTCATTGACAGCTCTAAGTTTCGTGTCTGCTGCCCGTGAAAGGATACGATGGTTGGAAGATATCATTAGAGAGCGTCTACCGGACATAGACCTACGTTCTGGTCCTCAGGTCGATCCTTCGTCTGATCCAACGGCCCCCTCGCAGGACGAGAGAATCCCCGAAGATGCCGACATCTCAATATCATCAATTCCTCCTGTACAAACAGTTTCACGCAAGCGGTCAGTAGAAGTGTCGGGACAGTCCGATCAAGATGAATCTTTTCCAGAACGCGCTCATTCTGTCGCCGTCAACCTTGGCATGCTTTCTCTCAATATCGATTCACCACAAAAGCACTACCTTGGCTCAAGCTCAGGACTCCTCTTCACAAACCTCATTGGGGCGTCCCCGTCAAGTGTGGAATCCACGTCCCAGGGCCCTCGAGGGGACAAGTATGCTGGAGAGCTTGAATGGAGTGATGACGCTGTTGCTCAAGATCAAAACAGGAAGTACCATCAAGAACTGTACAATCTTCTGAAACAAGTAAGTCCATCACCTGTGGTGCGTTAATTTGATCTCTGATCATCGACAGGAGCTACCGTCAAAGCATAATGCCCTTGTTCTAATACACACATACATCCGTTGGATCCATCCCGACTTCCCCTTCCTAGAGCCGCTCTCTCTATTCAGTGCCGTCGAAGCCATATATTCCTCCCTTGAGGGCATTTTGGAATGCGATGTCTCCTCCCATGATTGGCCCTCTAACATGCCGCCGTTTCGATGGAATGGAAGAGTGGTAATCCCAGGAGTTTCCAATGAAGAAGGCGTTACCTTGTCAGCAGTCGCCTTTATACTCTTCATGGTCTTCAACATTGGCGCTCTAGTCAAGGTGCGATCACGAAACTACGACTTTCCGCCGCAACGATTTTACCGTGCTGCCCTCCACTTCTCAAAAGAAGCCTTCGCTCATATTACTTTGTCCTCTATCCAATCTTTGATGATGCTAGTTATGCATGGCATGCTTACGCCAGCAGAGGTCAACTTGTGGACATTAGTGCATCTTGGGTTGGCCTACTGTGTCGAGACAGGTATACATCGGGAACAAAGCCAGTCGAATCCAGACGACTTTGCTATGCTACAAGTCAGGCGCTTCACCTTCTTTACGATCTACTCTTTGGATAGGTAATACTGCATAAGCTCGGATATGTGAGATCATACTGACGATATCAGATCCATTTATCAATACAGGGAAGACCCCTTGGCTTTAGGGACGAAACATTTGACGTCAAGATACCAGAAGTGTCGTCTAGCCCCGGTGAGAACATGCAGGGACCACTGCCACCATCATTCGTTACTGCAGTAACGCATTACTCGTCATATCATTTCAGATTGGACCGTACTGTGTCCGACATAAAGCTTCACCTGTATCACCTGCCCGGTGATTCTAGCTTCTTCCCATGGCCGGACAATCCCACGGAACAGCAGGCCAGGATTCAGCAGACTTTGCAAAGTTGGTGGCAGGAAGTCTCTAGCGACGCCTTCGAGTATCCCAGTCTTGATAGCCGGCAACGGGAAGTCTGGAAGATAAAGCTCAGACTGAAGTATCATACAACGATGGTTCTGCTCTTCCAACCATCCCAGGTTATCCGGCAGCCCGCTTCAGAGGCGCTCCGAGTCTGTTTTGATAGTGCAGCTGGCATCCTCGATGGCTACCAGCGGCTGCACGATCTGCATGGCCTTCACTTTGGATGGAGAGCAGTGCAGAATATTTTCGCGGCGGGTGCGACTTTGATCTACTCATTCTGGACATCACAGGCTGTTCGGGAAAAGGCATCACCGGAGACAATGTCAAAGAATTTGCGAAGCTGCTCTACCCTCCTCACAATTGGTGGCGAATGGTGGCCGTCTGCAAGGAATGGTCAAGCCAGCTTTGGGTCAGTCGCAGATTTGACCATGAAGAGGCTGTACATGGCGGATGCGTCCAACAAAGCTCCTCGACTGACTTTACAACAAACTGCGTCTGCCAGACCAAGAGACGTAACCGATATTGGTGCAACTGGAATTCAGCATGAGCCTCGATTCTCAAACGAGACTGGTCAATCAGCAGCGATTGACACAAATGCAGCGTGGCAAAATCTAGACTTGGATGTCGGAAGTAATCCCGACCTCCCTCGGCTACGGGATCCAGATTCGTAGATCGGGTTTGTGCGATAACAAATAAAAACATGCTGATTACCATGCGAGGGCACAACAATTGCTTTGTAGCAACTGCTATGCATATTCTACAACTATCGCAAGCATGGCGCTGACAGCAACACGACTCAATCTGCGGCGGGTTTGCTCCGCGCGACAGAGGCCATTAGCACAAGCGCGACGATGCTTAGCAACGCACTCATCTCATGTCGCACTGAGCCCTCTTGAACCTGTTGGTGCCTCGGCTCATTTCTTGATAGGAATCGCTAATTGAGTCGCAGTACATTGCCCTCGATTACACCTCGCGCCTCGAATCCCTCCGCCGCGTCCAAGGTGCTAATAAGCGACCCTTGACGCTCTCCGAAAAACTCTTCTACAGCCACTTAATCCACGACAATGACGATTGGGTACTCGACCAAATAGAGCGAGGAAAGACAATCCTCCGCCTACGGCCCGACCGTGTTGCGTGCCACGATGCGACAGCGACAATGGCTCTTCTTCAATTCATCAGCGCAGGCCTACCACGCGTTCAAGTACCAACATCGGTACACAGCGATCATCTCATTGTCGCAGAGTACGGGTCCGAAAAAGACCTCCAGCGAGCTGCGGGTGATCATCGCGAGGTCTATGCTTTTCTGAGTAGTGCTGCGAAGAAATATGGTATTGGGTATTGGAAACCCGGTGCGGGTATTATTCACACTACTATCTTTGAGAACTACGCTTTTCCGGGTGGTTTGTTCATTGGGACAGACTCTCATACCCCCAATGCTGGAGGAATGGGAGTTCTCGGTATCGGAGTTGGCGGCTCCGATGCTGTGGATGCTATGGCTGGAATGCCATGGGAACTTGTCTGCCCCAAGGTCTTGGGCGTTCGTCTGACAGGACGCTTATCGGGCTGGGCCTCTTCCAAGGACATCATTTGCAAGCTTACCGGCATATTGACCGTCTCCGGTGGAAAGGGCAAGGTCATCGAGTTCTTTGGTCCAGGCGCTGAGACATTGGGAGCCACGGCCATGGCCACTGTTTGCAACATGTCAGCTGAGGTCGGATCAACTTCGTGTATCTTCCCTTACTCGCAGGCCATGGCACGGTATCTTACAGCGACTAAGCGAGGAGACATCGCTCGCTACGCTGACGGTTTCACTGAGACATTGCTTACTGCCGATCGTGGCAGTGAGGACTATTACGATGATGTCATTGAGATCGATCTCTCGACGCTTGAACCTCACATCAACGGCCCCTTCACTCCAGACCTCTCGCATCCCTTGTCCCAGTTCAAGACACGAGTTCAGGAGAGCTCCTGGCCCTCCAAGATCAGTCATAGTATGGTAGGCAGCTGCACCAATAGCTCTTACGAGGATCTCGAAAAGGTCTACGACCTGGTCCAACAAGCCAAGAAGGCAGGTATCGAGCGGCCCAGAGCACCCTTCATGGTGAGCCCAGGTAGTGAGCAGATTCGTGCAACTGCGGAGGTGAGTGGCATCTTACCGAGTCTGAGAGAGGGTGGAGCTGTCGTCCTCAGCAACTCTTGTGGACCGTGTGTTGGGCAATGGGACAGGAAGGATGTTGACGTTGCTGGAGCTGAGAATAACTCTGTTATCTCTAGCTTCAATCGCAATTTCACTGGTCGTCATGATGGAAACCCCGCTACGCATTCGTTCGTCACATCTCCCGAGATCGTAACTGCTTTTGCTTACTCTGGTGATCTATCCTTCAATCCCATGCACGATGCCATTCCCATCGACGAGTCGGGTACCTCTAACTTCCGATTTACCCCTCCCGTCGCCAACGAGCTTCCTGAAAGCTTTGTAGCTGGTAGTGATCTCTTCCAGCCACCTGTGCTAGAAGATACGTCAGATTACAAAGTTGACATCGATGAAGGCAGCGATCGTCTGGAGCTTCTGACGCCCTTTGAGCCCTGGAAGCCAGGTCAAGCAGAAAACATGCAAGTCCTCATCAAAGTCTCTGGAAAGTGTACAACAGACCATATTTCTCCCGCAGGGCCGTGGTACAACTATCGCGGTCATCTGTCCAACATTAGTCATAACATGCTCCTCGGTGCAACGAACGGGTTCCTCCCTGATGCCAACTCATTAAGCATGACTGGCAAAACACGGGATCCCACAGACGGCACCATCAAATTCATCCACAAATCAGCACGAAAAATGAAGAACGCTGGTATTCGATGGTGTATCATCGGTGATAACAACTACGGCGAAGGTAGTTCCAGGGAACACGCTGCGCTAGAGCCCAGGTTCTTAGGTGGTGTGGCGGTCATTGCAAAGAGCTTTGCCCGCATTCACGAGACGAATTTGAAGAAGCAGGGAATGTTTCCGTTGACATTTGCAGACCCCTTGGACTATAATAAGATACAGGAGGGTGACGTTATAAGTTTACTGGATGTTGATGGGGATGCTCTTCAGCCGGAGAAGCAGGTTACGATGAAGGTGGTGAATAAAACTGGTACCGAATGGACGGCGCAGTTGAATCACTCATATCATGCACACCAGCTTGCGTGGTTACGAGCTGGAAGTGCGCTCAATCATGTTAAGAAGACGATAATGGGTAGCTCAGCTTAAGGACGCATGATGGATCGGGATCTGGTAGTTGGGCGTTAGCGTCAATCATGGTCCAGTTCACTTTGTTGGTGACGGGTATAAACATTCCATTACTTTAACTTTTAGTCTAGAAGAGACGTGGATTGCTAATTTTATACTCGTTTCGACCTCCACGGAGTTCCTTTTCACATAAGCTGGTCATTCGATGTGGAGAAACATAAGTAACGTAATCGCCATGATCTTACCAATCGTTGGGGACTAGACCCACCGATGGCTGTTCATAACGTTACCTACGTGACACCTACAATAATCTGGGAGCCTTGATGCATTTCTTGTATAGCCTTAAATGGCACAACTTATCAAGAACTCTTTTTCACATTGCCAATCAGTCACTCGCAGCAGACAAAGTCACACACAACACCATCCTGTCTCGATCACACAAGATGAATTGGCAAGAGATAGCTAAGGAATCTCAAGCCAAAGTGCTTAATTCCATCCCCAAACGCTGGCGATTGGATGTCAATCAGTATCGAGGCCTCAAAGACGTCACGGATGTGCCGTACAACTGCGGCCTTCTCAATGAAGAGCAGCTCAAAATTACTGAACTTACAGCCACAGAAATAGTCAAGAAAGTCGAGACTCGCGAGCTAAAAGCAGTGCAGGTCTTGGAAGCATTTGCTGGACGCGCTGCTATCGCGCATCAACTAGTCAGTAATCTAAGCACCTGATGATAATTGGCTGACGGCAGCAGGTCAACTGTCTGACTGAATGGTTCTATGAAGCAGGTCTTGCACGAGCGAGAGAGCTTGACGAAGCG
This sequence comes from Fusarium coicis, assembly GCA_013781345.1. Taxonomy (NCBI): domain Eukaryota; kingdom Fungi; phylum Ascomycota; class Sordariomycetes; order Hypocreales; family Nectriaceae; genus Fusarium; species Fusarium coicis. Next base: position 166,708 of record JAAOAJ010000038.1, on the reverse strand, counting down.
CTAGAGAAGGGTGGTCAACTGCAGGGTTTACTGCATGGCGTTCCCGTCGCTCTCAAAGTAAGCCTTTTGCCAGCCATACTCCCTCACCCAGCTCACTCTCGCCACTAGGATATCCATTGCGTTGCAGGTCATGCTTCAACTATGGCTTTCGTTGCAGGCAGGAACAATATCGTCAGTCAGGATTCTGCAGTCGTAGCTGCTCTCCGTGCTGAAGGAGCCATATTCTTCTGCAAGACCACTATGCCTCAATCAGCCATGGCAATCGAAACTGTCAGTAACCTCTGGGGTCGCACGTTGAACCCTTTTAGTCGGAACCTAAACGCTGGAGGTAGTTCTGGAGGCGACGGTGTCCTAGTAGCTATGAAAGGTACGCCTCTCACGCCCTCGACTGATCTTGGCGGCTCGATTCGTATACCAGCTGCTTTCAATGGGCTGCATGCTCTCAAACCAACAGCTGCACGAATCCCAAAAGGCGGGATGCCAGACCTTGGCCAGAGTCTGATTCAAGTTTCCTTTGGACCTATTTGTCATTCCATCGAGGACATGGAGTTACTGACCCGGGTCACCAATGCCCATCCTTATAATAGATTTGATGTGACTAGCGTGCCTGTTGCCTGGAGGACGATCAATTCTCCAGAGGGGAAGCTAAAGATCGGGCTAATGAAATGGGATGGCGTCGTAATGCCTCACCCACCAATTCTTCGAGCACTAGAGCACACCAAGCAACTGCTGATAGAAGCTGGTCACAAGGGTAAGTTCAGACTCGTTGTGGACTGTGGACTTCAAATCTAACTTCTGTCTACAGTCATTGAATTTGAGCCGCCGTTCGACTGCTGGCAAGCTTTGAGGACTACCGTAAGTACCCCTAATCTAACTTGGTACAATGACTAACAAAAGCCAAGTTCGACATTTACTACCAAGGCGGAGCTGATGCTGCCATCGCCGCACTTGAAGAATCTGGTGAACCCATGATCCCAGCATTTGCCGACTTGCTCAAGGTCTTTAATGTTCGAAAGCTTCCCGCTTCGGAGATTCTACAGGTCAGCCAAGATACAAAAGGTTATTACTTCTGGTCTGATTATTAGTAGTTGAGTGGCAAGGTACGAGACTATAAAGAGCAGTTCCTGGCAGCATGGAAACAAACGGCTATCGACGGCCATCCCATCGATGCCTTGATATGCCCTCCGGCACCTGGCGTAGGCTATCCTCATGACTTCAATACATACTGGGGATTCACCTCGCTCTTCAACCTGATCGACTATCCTGCTGCGGTATTGCCGATACCAGGACTCAAGGTCAACGCGGATCAGGATCCTCTTGATTCGGAATACGTACCGTTGGACACGAATCCCTACGATAAACCCAACTACGAGATTTGTACGCATGACCCTTATGATAATACACATCCAGATTCTAATTGTGCACTATTTGTAGACGATCCCAACCTTTTTGGGAACCAAGCAATATGCATACAAGTGGTCGGCCGTCCTTTTGAAGATGAAGAGCTCATTCAAGTATCGACAACTCTTGATGCATTATTTCGTGGTCTCTAGAAGCAACTCTAGGTCTAAGCTTAAGAGCAAATTATCATCGGCTATCGCCATCGGCCTGATCAATCATCTCTATCAAATGGAAAAGCTTATAGTGAAGAGTGAAAACAACCTTGTTATCTTTATCGCATTACATCCTATTATGATGAACCTATAAACCAATCGCCTCTTCATAGCCTCACTATGGTATCAATCACTTTCCCTTCCCCCGCTGCTATTCAAAATACCCATCTCGACATTGTACATCTTCAAGCACGGTTAAAACCACCGTTTGCCCGGATCCTGTTCAAAAACTTGAGAACAGCCGGCGTAACCTCCTCAGGCCTCTCCATCATAGGCGCATGTCCAACACCCTTGACAGCAACAACCTCGCCATCCTTAAAATTAGACACGACCCATCTAGCCTCTTCGATAGGGTCAGTCCAGTCAGGATCAGCATCCCCATAGACAGCTAGTACTGGAGCCTTGACTTTGCTAATGTATGGTGCGACAACGGCGTGGTCTGTAGATAGTGTAGCGTGGAATGCCTTCCAGCGACCAGGGCCTGTCAACATTGCAATAGATCTGTCAACTCGTTCTTGGATCTTATCGCCAAGACCGGGCCAGAGCTTAGGGGCGTATGACTTCCAGATCACAGGGCCGGTAGGTTGGCGCATGGAAAGACGGAAGAGACTGGCGACTAGCTTGCCAGTTCCAGGTCGAAGGAAGGCTCCAAAGAGAATAAGGCCTGCGACCTTTTCGGGATGGCTTCCAGCAGCGATTGTAGCAGCAGCGCCGGAAAGAGAGGCGCCTGCTAAGACAGCGGGTCCACCACCGTAAGCATCGATCAAGGTAATGAGATCGTCAGCGGTAGCCTCATCTCCATAGCGGTTGAAGGTCGTGCTACTGTCGCCATGGCCTCTCAGATCAACCATAGCGGCTCTGTAGCCAGATTTCCGAAGCTCTGTAGCTAAAGCGTCGTATGCGTCACGAAAGTCTCCCATGCCGGGGGAACAAATGACAAGAGGTCCTTCGCCAGCAATGTCAACGGCGAGTTTACCTCCGTCTGTTTCAATAAATGTGACAGGCATTGTGAATGTGATTCGTGAGTTATGTCGTAAGTGGAAGTAGAGATTAATTATTGAGCGTTGCGAATTTCAGCTTGCAAGTGTTGAAAATGATGTATTTATGAGATTCCTGATAATGAACATTTCCAACTATAAGCAGGGCTACACGAGATATATATAGCAAGACTCATATCCTTTGCGTACATGCTGATGATTACTCTCGTGCCTCTACGCTGTATTCTCGGGTCCGTAGGGCGAGCTTCGCCCGATAACTGAATTAGAAGAGATGTTGATTGGCTCGCACAAATCCACGAGAAAATGCCGAAACAAACGCGAGATCAAGGATTTGGCTGGGACATCTTTCGCTCTGCCATTGGTTAATTGACGGTCGACGCTCGGTCCATCTATTTCCCGGCTCAATAAAATTCAGTGCGTTGGTATGATAAGATAGACGGACCTTATCTTATCTCTATTTACTGCAGGGTAGTGAATGTTATGATTTTGTCCCTGATGCTCTGAGACTTCTCAATCCCAACAATTCTGCAGTGTGTCTTCTTCTATATCAAATCATAGAGGATTATCTTGGGCTATATCCCTTCTTTGCCCTTCATTTGCAGTTTTTCTGCCTGTGAGGGTTTCCCTCATTCCACTCAGATGTTATGCTATCATTAGTTTTTCACAGTTAAGTAGCGTGACGATCCTGAAGCAAAGTGATATCTCAATTTCCAGATTCTATCACTACCAAAAGTTTCTTTGATACGTGAGTATATAATTATTCGTATGTCTATGAATCAAACTCAGTTCTCAGGAAGCTTTAAACCCACCAATCTCTCACAAGCATCAACAACCCGCTCCTGCAGCTCAACCTCGCTACACTGGGGAATTGGTTCTGCTAGCTTCCTCTTAGGCTCAAAATATTTCCCTGTCAAGGCCTGATCATAGTCTCCTTCACCTAACATGACATATGTATCAACTCCATCCTCCATCTTATCTGGCCCATCTTCACCGCCGAGCTTCGTCGCAATCCATCCGGGATGAACCGACATGACTGATGTGTTCTTGAAACGCCTGGCGACTGCGTTTGCGAGCAACATAACATGAAGCTTTGAGTCGCAGTACGCGGGAAAGTCCTTGAAATGAGATTCGCCTCGCTCAAGCCAGAAAATATCCTTCACGCCTGTATCGGCTTGAGCATGGAGCATAGACGCGATGTAGATGAGCCTCTTAGGAGGTGTTAAGAGACAAGTAAGAATATAAGGTGCAAGAACATTGACGGCGGTCTGAGCTGGGATGCCGGTGTCGGGAGTCTTGCGGAATGGTCCAGCCAGCAAGCCAGCATTATGAATGATGGCATCAAAGGTTCCGACTGCATTGGCTTCCTTGGCGAGTCGTTCTGTCTCTGACACGAGTGTCAAGTCTGCCACAAAAGCACCAGCTGCCCCAGGGCATTTTTCTTTGGCCTCTGCTGCGCGTTGGGCGTTGCGCGCATGAAGATAAACGGTGTGATTGCGCTTGACGAGTTGACGAGCGGCTTCGAGGCCCAGGCCATCAGCGGAACCAGTAATGAGAATGCGAGCCATTTTTTAAAGTAAATCAAAATTGAATTTAGTTGTTAAGCAAAACGTTTGAGGGTACTACTGCCAATTTGTAACTTCGATGAGAATACGAGAAAATTCTTCAAAACTTGGCACGGAGCTTCACACCTTAAAAACGTCAACTGCCGGCTTTCAAATATCCAAATTGGCTTCTAGCGTCCCGCATTGACGTGTAAACTCGGCGATGCTAAACTCGTTTCAGTTGACGATTTCCGCGCGAGCTGTGGATAGCGGATATACCGGACTTTGAACACTGCCGGGACTCGGTCTGGCGGATGAAACCCAACGCCGAGATGCGGCTATGGGTCTGCCAGATCATTTTGCTCACCAAGATATATAGATAAGAAAATTTGTCTTGAGAACTAGTCTTGCGCTCCGTCGATGTTGTTTTGAGTATTCTTCATATGATATGTAAGCTCTGTCTAATCGGTCGTCTAATAAGATCTCTATCGGCCTTGTCTACAGCTTCAACTGAGTTCCCTTCCGATGGTCCACCAACTGCCTCAACACCAACGCCGATTTCTTCGGTGTCCTCTCCAATGTCTCATAATCCGTAAACGTCACTCCAAACCTCGGTCCATATCCATCAGACCACTCAAGGTTATCCATCAACGACCACGCAAAATATCCCTCAATAACAGATCCATCTTCACCAACCGACCTGCCAATGGCGTCAAGGTGGTCTTCAAAGTACTTGATCCTATACTCATCCTGCACCGATTCCTCACGCGTCATCTTGTCCTCACCGGGACAAGGACACCCGTTCTCCGTGATGATAATAGGTTTACCGTAGAGACGATATACACGCGTGAGATGTTTACGGAAGAGATCGGGGCAGGATCGGAGCCAGTGTAGACCACTTTCTAAACCAACAGGGTCACCGGCCTTGTTGGTTTGGAGCTCATCCAGATTTCCGATGTAATCTGTGTCCGGTGTTGGGGAGGATTTGTGCCGTGCGAATTGGGAGGTGTAGTAATTCATGCCGTAAAAGTCACTCTCCGCTGAGCGTAGAAGTTGGAGTTCCTCGGACGTGAACTGTGGGAGGCGGTCTTTGAGCTGATCGCGCATGCACTTTGGGTAGTCTTGTCCCAAGCTTAGTAAAGTTAGCATTTCTCGTCGTCATACATTCGAGAAAGTCAGGATAGGCTTACAAAATGGGGTTGGCGAACCAGCCAATATGGAACTGCATCCGTCGCTCAGCAGCTTCACTATCTCGCGGATCGCTGCTATCCCATGGCTCGTAGTAATCTCCGTTCAATGAGATTCCTATTTGGCCTTTTTGCGACGCACGGAAGTCCTGGTTATAGGCTGCAACAGCACGAGCGTGGCTCATGATGAGAGCCTTGCCGACGATCCATGGCTCTGTTGAAGTGTCGCCTTCAGTAGACTGAGGATTGATGCTGCTTCGTCCTGGAGCATTTCCTCCAGTTGCGTAGCCCTAGAGGTATTATTAGGAATTGACCGTTGTTCTCCCAAAAGAATAACTTACGAATATTGAGACGATCCAAGGCTCGTTAAGTGTAATCCAGTGCTTCACTCGATCACCAAACCTCTCGTAACAAAGCCTCGCATATCTCTCAAAGTCCTTCTGCGACTCTTCAACACCCAACCATCCACCATACCTCTCATGCAACGCCTGCGGTAAGTCCCAATGGTAAAGAGTGACCCATGGCGTGATACCTCTCTTCAAACACCCATCAATAATCCTATCATAGAAAGCAATACCAGCTTCATTAACAGGATCATCCCGTCCACCAAGAGGAATAACACGAGACCACGAAATCGAGAAGCGATACATATCAGATCCATAACGTTTCAAAAGATCGAGGTCTTCTTCAAGGCGGTGATAATGATCGCAGGCAACATCGCCGTTTGCACCTTTTGTTCGCGTCGGTTCAAGATGGCAAAAGACATCCCAGATCGAAGGGCCACGACCATCTTCAGCGACGGCCCCTTCAATTTGGTAAGACGCCGTAGCGAAACCAAGTTTGAAGTCCTTTGGTAGAGAAGGCATTGTCGTCTGTAAAGTTAACATAAAAGTCTCTAGTGACCACCAAAACAAGTTACATACTTCGGCATTCTTTATACCGTGGAATTACGGGCCGATAAGATAAATACCCAACTCGTCGTGATTGTCGATCACGGTGAAATTTCTCTGATCCACTGCGTAGTTTCCCCGACGGTGAGGGGTTTCTTCGAATAGCGCGATGAGCTATTTCGCCGTTTTCCCGTAGCTTCATTGAGCAGACCATTCCCCACGGGGAAGTTTGGAGACTAGATCGAAATGGGGATTTTTTGCTGTATCCTTGGTTCATGGCATGTTTCTGGACCGAATCTTTCTCTCTTCTTCAGTGTTGCATTATGTATATATAAGTATGCTAGAGATCGCCGAGCTTTATCACAAGACTGTAAACACCATCACCAGTCACTCTTGACGACTCTTTTTACCTCGTTTCAGTTTTACGGCAGCAACGTCAACATGGCTCCGAAAGCGGCGCACGCCACTGAAGACATTCAGTCTCCCATTGACCTCACCACCGTTCCGCCGTTTTGGAAACGCAAGAATGGCATTCTTTTATACTTTCTGCTGACGTCCTCGCTGTTCGCCAGTATGGCTCTTGGCATTGACGGGTAAGTCCACTCCCAACCGGCAAGTGGCCACGCATACTGACTCATTGCGAAGCTCTATGACCAACGCCCTTCAGACCCTCGAGAGCTGGCAAGATCGCTTTGGCCATCCCACTGGCTCCAAGCTTGGCTTCTTCGGTGCTTCCAACGCCATTGGAGGTGTTATACCATTCATTTTCCTCGGCTGGATCAGTGATGTCGCTGGCCGTCGCGTCCCAACTGCCATGGGATCCATCGTGATCATTGCTGGTGTCATGGTTCAACTCTTTGCGACTTCGCTCAATATGTTCATCGGCGGCAAGATCGTTCTCGGAATCGGTTCCTCGCTTATCCAGATGGGTGCTCCTGTCCTGGTCACCGAACTCTCGCACCCCAAGGAGCGTGTGCAGATCACGACGCTTTACAACACAAACATTGTGCTTGGCTATGTCATCGGAGCATGGGCGACATACGGATGTTTTCGAATTCCTAACCAGTGGTCTTGGAAGCTTCCTACTCTTGTTCAAGTCATTCCATCGGCATACCAGCTCATCCTCATCTTTTTCTGCCCCGAGTCGCCTCGTTGGCTGATCGCAAAGGGCAAGGTTGAAAAGGCTCGCGAGATTCTTATCAAGTACCACGGCGAAGGTGATTCCGACAGCGAATTGGTCAAGTTCGAATGCGCCGAGATTCAGCAAGTCATCGCGGAGGAAGCCGAGCAGAATATGACCTGGAAGGAGTTCTTCTCATCCATTCCCAACCTCAAGCGCATTTCGCTCTGCTTCGCTACTGCGCTGTTCAGTCAGAGTTCTGGCAACCTCCTTGTCTCGAACTATCTGACCCAGATCCTCAAGGATACAGGCATCGAGGCGGAGAAAGACATCACTCTTGTCAACGGCATGGTTACTCTCTGGCAGTACATCGTCGCTATCACCATGACGCTTCTGGTAGACAAGTTCAAGCGCCGCACCTTCTTCCTCGTGGGATCTGGTGGTGTTCTTGTCACTTTCATCATGTGGACCATCGCCGCCAAGCAGTACCTTGAGGGCTCTTTGGCGGGCGGACGAGTCGTGCTGGCCTGCATCTTCCTCTTCCAAGGCTTTTACACCTTTGGCTGGACAAACCTGGTCGTCACTTATCCTCTTGAGATCGTCACCTACCAGATGCGAGCCAAGACCTGGGCATTCGTGCTCCTCACCATTCAGGTTTCTTCTATCTTCGGTGGCTACGTCAACCCGATTGGTCTGGAGGCTATTGGATGGAAGTTCTACATCTACTACTGTGTCTGGGTCGCCATCATCTTCTTGGTTGTCTACTTCTTCTTTGTTGAGACGTCTGGACCTACGCTGGAGGAACTCACGTATCTGTTTGAGGGTAAGGATGCTAAGCAGGACATGGTCAAGGAGATTGAAGTCAAGAAGGAGGAGCACGATTTCATTCACGAGAAGGGAGTCTGAAGAATTGTATGGAGAAAGCAGATATGTGATAGTATTATTACAAATATTTAGTGTATCAATGACGAAGTGTTTCGCAACGCATCGGAGGCCTTGGAGTCCAGTCTCGTGAGAAGATCCAGAAGAACAGCAAAGTCGCTACGTGCTCTAGCAGCGATAGGTGAAGACCCATTTCGGTGAATGATCTCCAGAAGACTCGCACCGGTGAGTCGAATCTTCTCGACCTTGGCAGAAAGCCTCGTTAGCTTCATTGACTGTGTGATGCATTTGTGGACTTACATAAGGCTCGCCGTTGACTTGGAGTGACCAGAACGGAGCTTCTTGAATCACCCGCAGCATATCTCTCGCAATCTCCGTCTTGCGCAAATCCGAGTGCCCAATCTCCGATTTATAATACGGGAGATTCTCCAACTTTTGCGTTATCACCATTCGCAAGCAATGGATAGAGACTTGAAGATTAGCGCACTGGATCAGGAACTGCTTGGTTGTTTCCCTAGACTCATCGGCCAATGCCGCGAACGTATACGACTGCAGATACGGTGGTAGATCATCGAGACAGGTGATGAAGCGGACATAAAGAGCGTCCAGTCGATCTTTTTCTTGCGCGCTGATCAACGGCTGAAGATTCGACATGCTGAGATCTTGCTGGTTTCGGTCCTGCATTAGTCTCAGCTCCAGCAGCAGATCAGATGCATTCTGCCAGAGTCGTAGATTGGCGTTGAAGCCTTCGATGCAAGTAATTCGTACAACATCGGAGTTTGTTACGAGATTGCCCGGCGAGAGAACGGGCGCTTCGTCCTCAATGCCAGAAGGATACGACGTGGTTATTCCCGACTCGAATGAGAATTTGTGGATCGTGATGGGTCGATTGTTCAGGATGGCAGCTGATTTATCGCCCATGTACACGATCCAGAAAGCTCGACGACGCAGCTCAGCTTCAATGGGTTGTAAGCCTTCCAAAGATGTCTCAAGGTTCAATTGCATGACCTGCGCTAGTCGCGTTGCTTCACCAAAGATGTGCCACGAATACTTAGGCTTTCCCGCTGCATGAAGACAATTTGAGTGAAAGTATCGGATGGTGATTGAGTTGGCATTCGGATTCTCCAACTCTGCCTCAAGATATTGGTTCAAACATGATCTCGAAGCATTGAGAAAGATATCAGCCACTGATTGACCCTCTGGGAATAAATCCTTCGGTAATAGAAACGCTGCCTCGGCGCAAACAGCAGTGATGAGCGTGAACGTCGTCTCGGGCCAAAGCTCCAAAACCCCCGTACTAAAATTCTCAGAAGGGAACTGCCCAAAATACGACAGCGAGTCCCTCAAACTCGGCTCATGAACCAGCGGCGTAAGCGGGTAGAGGTACTCAAAAAAGAGATCAAAGCAACGCGTCACAAATTGCTGCAGATCATTCGTAATGAACGCTAGCGCTCGCGATAAATTCTGCCAGCGCTGGTGACTCGTTACATCTCCGCCGCTGACGAGCAAAGGCGGCGAGAGTCCGAGATCGACAGCGTTGGTTTCCCATTGGGGAGGCCGTAATTCCGCTGTGGAACTGGCTGATTTTCTGGAGCGGATCTTGGGGCCGCGACGGGCGAGGGGGAGGTTGAAGGTGCATTGTGTGCCTGACTCCCTGCAGCTGGTGCAACGCTCGCCTTCTGTAAAGTCGCACTAAAGAATCCGTCAGCCAGTGAATCAGGGGAGTTTCGCCGACGGGAGAGAGAGGAGATTAGTACCTTTGCTTTTCGCCGACGACAGCGGTCACAAGCTCTGTTCTTTTGGGCTGGTGTGCTTGTCCCCGGAGATTGAGGGGAATCTGGCGTGGGGCTTGTCATTGTGTGAGAATGAAGAGGCAAAGAACGGAAAGATTGTCACGGGGAAATGCAGCGGTAAAATAGATTCTGTCATGAGGTGATTCTCCATTTCCCCGTGAAGATCCATTCCCCTTTGGATGGTGGTGAGCCGACAAGCGGGGTTGAGTCTGGGGAAAGAAACCTTGTTTCTGGGCTCAATACATACCCAAATCGGCATTGGTTCATCCAAGATCCTGGAAATGTTGTGCAAGTCTTCATTTCCCATTATATAAAGACAGCCTCGTCATCTTCTTTGTCTCTTCAGACAGAATCGAGACATCAATTGAGCTCGGAGACACTCATCATGAAGCCCTCGCTAAGCTCTGTTCTGGCTTTAGCCCTGTCTTTGCCACTGACAGCGGCCTCACCTCAGTATTCAAGCCCCAAAGCTCCATCTTGTCGATTCGGCCTAGAATGGTCACAGAAGGACGTTCTTCAACACACTGATGACTTTATCTGGGATCTTCTCTACTGGGAAGGTAAATTCCATCAAAACGATGTAGCCTACAATACTCAAAATGGCATGTCCTATGATGGAACCCAGCTTGATTGGAGGACTGGCAAGAGAACTAATAAGCATACGTTTAGTGCAGCCAGCAAGGAAGTCAGTCTTAATCCATTCCCGAACAACCGCGCATTCTCTAACAGTATGATTTAGGCGTTGCAGATTATGCTCTACGCCCAGGCTATCTCTGGATCTAAAGAAGCTGCCCGTTTCTTGACCCCAGATAATCTCAAGGCTGCACCAGGCTTCGCTGCGTCAATCATGGAGATAAAGCTCAAGACTTACAGCCAATTCAACCAGACATATCCTGGTTTTGGCGGCTTTCTTCCTTGGATCAAGACTGACACTACGACCATCTCTCCCCAAGATGGTTGGGATGATCGTGTTCCTGGTCTAGATAATGGGTAAGTAATCTGGCTTTCACTTCCTCATCTGTGCTAACAAAATGTGCACAGAGAGCTCATTTGGGCCGTCTACGCCTGCATTGAAGCTCTGCAGAAGCAGTCCAACCCCAAGTTCCACAAGATCGCGGACGGCTGGCAGACCTGGTTCAACTACGTTGCTTCAACTGCCCCCAAGATCTTCTACATCGGCAAAGGAAAGGTCTGCGCCGTCACAGCAATCGGTGACCAGACACTTCCAGTCAATGACAAGAAGCAATCCTATAAGTGCGAGTCAGAGACGTATCTCGATGACCCTTATGAGGGAGAGCTTTTGACTTACTTCTTCCAATTCTTCACTGATCTGTCCAAGAAGGATAAGCAGACGCTTTGGGAGTACAAGAGAGCTAAGCTGGAGAAGGCTGAGTATAACAAGGGCGGCATTGGTCCTATCACTGTTCGCAAGGGCTTTTGGTTCTCTAGCCATGAGATCTGGAACCAGCTTGAGTTGCCATACCACGACGTCGACATCGTCAGGTACGTACACTTATTTGTTTCAGAAGCGGTAAACTGACCGCTTAGCCGCCTCTTCAAAAATGGCGAACGTGCTCGTACTTGCAACTCCGTGGTCACCAAGACCCCGGGCCTCTACGCCTCAGTCAACAACTCTACCGACCCCAAGACCGATGAGATCATCGGCTACATCTCACCCGCCGGTATCCCCTCCATTGCCAGCCAGAAGGATCAGGAGCTGGATGTCATCACTCCCTATGGCGTCTTCCCCGTTGTATTGTTCGACAAGGCTGTCGGCATGGCTTGGTGGAGAAATATGATCGTTGGAAAGAAGATGCAGAGTCAGTCTTAAGATATCATATTGACACTATCGCTGACAACAATGGTACAGATCCTTATGGTAGTACAGAGTCCACTCGCGTCGACGGCAAGGGTGTCTCAGCACTTGTGACCTGGGATAGTAAGGTCACTACTGTACTCTCCCTCATGAATGGTGTTGTGGATCTTGTTCGCGAGCGAATGAAATCCGATGGCATCTACAACGAGTTCCTAAGGATTACAGAGGCAAGTTCACCAAGATATACTATTCATTTCTGCGCTAACAAGATATTTACAGCGCGAGCATGTTCGGGTATTTGGTAATAAGCTTAAGGGCGAGGATATCGAGTTCTGTCTCCCCAAGAACAAGGTTCCCGACGCAGGGCTCAAGGATTTCACATCTTGTCAGAAGTGAATTAGACAGAACGTGACACAATGTATTGATAGGAGAAGCCTTCGAATAGATACGGCGATTACTATACCAGTGATATGAAAGTTGACCTAGAGTGACCTCCAACGATCTTTTCCTCAGTCATGAACCTCATTTAGAAGCTGAGCTTCTGGCCTGCCTGTCCCGGAACCGTTGAAGCGACCTTTCCAGATCCCAAAAGGGTGAACTGATACGGAATCTTGCTTGAGCTCAACGTCCCCTTTGGAGCAGTGTTTTGGCTCTCACCACCAAGCACGACGTCTTCCGCGACGACATATCCGACCTCAGAGCTTGATTCGCTGAAGATAGCCTTTTTTCCAACGTTGGTGAACACAGATGATTGGATGAGAGCCTGGGCACCCATACGGCTGTTGAGACCAGTGTCCATGGTATCATAGTACTGGCTATATGCTATTTAGTGGCCAGTCAAAGTTGTTGTCATTCGAAACGTACTTGAAGATATGGGCAGTGCCAAAGCGCAGAAGAGGGCCTCGGCTTCTGACGTTGTTGAAGTGGTTATTGGCGTATGTAACGCGTAAGGTGCCGACGTCTTCAGCTGAGTTCTTGTCAGAGTGTCCTACGAGCGATCCCTTGGACTAATTAACAGTCAGTCTGATCTTCTTCGTATCCCTAGATAAGATTGGGGATTACTGACGTGGTCATGGAAGTAGGTATACGAGATGGTGACCCAGTCAGCAGCGTGGGACAGATCGACCAAACCATCATAGAAGTCCTTGTCGTCGCCTCTAACAGCAGAGAGATCACAATGGTCAACCCAGACATTAGTGGACTTTTGGATGGTAATTGCGTCACCATAGTCGGCTTCAACCTTGGAGATCTTCATGTTGCGGACAATGACGTTCTTCTGTCCGTTGATGGTCAAACCAATGCCGGTTAGGGCTACACAAAACTGTCAGTACTCATCAGCGAGACAACACTGTTGACCTACAGCTACCGGTCTTGCCAATGATGGACTTGTTTGAGGTAACTTGGACCTTGGCTGCGCCAGAGATACTGCCTTGCACAAAGATGACCGAAGGTCCATCCGCTGCGGCTGCGGCGGTGAGCTCAGCGAGGGTCTTCACCGTGACCTGTGCTGCACTTCCGCCTCCAGTCGTCCTACACATATCAGATCCATTACCGCAGAAGCTCTGTACCGATTAACTCACCCTCCATTCTGAGTGCAATAGCCAATGTTGCACGGGTCATTGGCCGCAGCTCTGGCTTGGAGGACAGCACCAGGTGCTGCAACAGCAAAGCTGGAGAAGAATAGGATATCAAGAAGCTTCATTTTGGATAGGATGGAGTGGTTCCCGGAGACGTTGTTGGATGAGAGAACTGCCAAGTTGAGGATATACTGGGTCTTAAATACAGCTTCACATCCACACAACGAGCAGTAGTGGCGATCTACGAGTTTCGGACTGCACAATTACCCCCAATGTACACCTATTCTCTCTTCAAATCAACTATTACATGAGTCGTTACGTTTCAACAATAATACGTAGGCACTTGGAAAAACCATGCTGATTGGTGGAAGATGTCGACGAGATCTTCCGTTCGTCGATGCCTTCCCCCAAAGTCAATGCGAGATACTAACTGCGGTGTGAATTTCCTGTAAAGAGTCAAGAAATAGGCTGTTCTTGTGGTATTTGATGAGCTGCTGGAAGAAGGGACAGTTACATCACTCGGAAGTCCTTCCTCCGCGCGCTAAATCGGGATCGTGATTGTGGGGTAATGGGGGTTTGGAATGACTTGACGTAGGCGAAGGCTGTTGATGAGGCATGAGATTCAGAAGTTCAGAGACGTTGTAACTTCATAACCGTTGGGTCTATTTGTGGTGGTTATCTTTCTTGAATTACATTGCATTTGATAGTTGTTTAGACTCCTGGGCTTTCATCGATGATCGAGGTATGCTACCTGGCTCGAGACTGAGATAAACAACCATGTCCCGGTATGGAAACATTTCCAAGATTATGACGATAGAAAATGCTTTGCATGGCACGTCTTCCCATATTATATATAAGAGCTACGACAAGCCCGTTCCAAGTGGTCGGCCCTTATCCCATTTATGGTTCAGTCCTTATCTAATCTCATCGATCTGGTTTCGGGCTGATAACCAGGTCTTGGTGTTGCGAGCTGTGACGACCGGCTGGCTCCTTGGACCGGCGAGACCAGTCCGGGATACTGCCCAGTCATGAGATTCGGCATCTTCACATGTCTTTAGGCTTCCCACCCGACAATACTACCATCTGTCGATCATCGCACCAAACGATGCCTTCCAGCGTTCATCCGGGTGCATCAGCCGACCACTAACGCAGGTCACTCCCATCCATCACCTCAATCACCAGCACCCATCATTGACCAATCCTCTCCCCTAAGGCCAAGCCTATAGTGCACGACTTATCTATCAAGTGGGTGGGCTCACGCTTATCGTTGATAGGCTTTCCCCGCAGCCAAGCTTAAGTCCCTTAGGATCTTTTGTTGGCGTGTAATCCCTGTCATGGACGCATCATCACCTTCCCAATTCGAGAATCTCCGAAGATAGTCGAATGCTTAAAAGGTTATTTAACTGGTCGATATACCACGTCTTGCTTCTGCACGTTTCGGAGTGGAACTTATTGATACTGATGCTTTTATCAACATATCACGTCGTGCCTATCACTCTTGCTGCTTGCGCTGCGCTTTTGAACATCCCAGCAGTTTTGGCAGCCATGGCGGATCGAAAGGTAAGTAAGGTATGATTTGTGAAGAAAAAGCATTTCTTACGGAGACCTCATCTAGGCTATTATTTATGACTTCGAGAAGTTGGAGGATTATCAACAGAGAAATGAAACCGTCCTCGAGTCCGTAATGCATCATTATGGATAGATCCCCAAGCTAATCACTATATCAGCATTGTAAAAAAGGACACTGGTGCCGATTTCTGGAGGCAGACACGAACCATTCCTCCCACTTCCTATCCTCCGTAAGTATAGCTCTCCTATTCTCCAAGCCAGAACTGACGCGATCTGATGGCAGGCCGATGACTTTGGAGGCTATTGAGAAGCTGAAGGAAGTCAAGGGTGTCATTGTAAAAGATGCTCCTACTGAGGAACTGTAGCGTATTGGCTCTTCAGTTGTTTCGCAAAAGAGTATTTGTTCGGCAGACTGATAACTGTAGTTATACTTGTCTATAAATTGTATCCTGTTGGGTTTCGGTCTATATGTGTCTATGAAAGGGTCGACTCGACCGCCTAACTATATGCCTAATATATCTTTCCTTTCTTTTTTCATTTCAAATCGATTGTCTTACAACATTCTCGGTTATCAAACACTGCTAAAGTTCTAATTTGAACAAACCCTTCGTACGCAGAAACTTGACCGATTAGGGCTTTAGGCTGTCAGCATATATAATGAGTAAACAAGCTTCATGGCCATAGTACTTCGCCAACAGAACAGTATCAAGTTAATGCACCATTCTGTGTTGCTGCACACAACTCGCGGGCTGAAATCAAGGTAGGTAGATCGGATCAAGTGATAGTTTTGAATTACTTCTCGGCTGCTAGATTTTTCACGTCGCTTCTGTCGAAAGGAGTTTTCCATCAAATTTCATATTCAATTGAGCTATCTAGATTGCTGTTTTACGAGCAACCAGGTCTAAGATCCAACCGAAACCAACTCATATCTTCTTAACTCGTTGAAACTTGTTTGAGAAACAGGTTCCGTATCCAACACTCAAGCTAGAGAATATCCAAGGAACATCTCAGCAACTCCAGCGGGGCGTTTAAGCGTATTGGTCAATGAAAGAGCGGAGAGCACCAACGCTGGCATAGACACCAGAGTAGTTGGGTCGAGCACATCCGTTACCCCAAGAGACAGCACCGATGAGAGTCTTGGAGCTGTCGACGATGGGACCGCCGCTGTCCCCCTGGCAAGAGTCCTTTCCGCCGGAGGAAACACCAGCACAGAACATCTGGTTGGTGATGGCGGAGGTACCGTACTGCTGTCGGCAGGTAGCACGAGAGACAATAGGGACAGTGACCTTCAGAAGGTTGACGGGAGTAGAGGAGCCGCCCTCAGAGGTAGCGCCCCTGAATGGAAGTCAGCATATGATATCCTAGATGTCAGAGAGCGACTTACCAGCCAGCAACAGTGGCAGAAGATCCGGCGACGGGGTCAGAGCCGGAAGGAGCCAGGGTAGCATAGCCGATGGTTCCACTAGCGGGGATGGAAGTAGAGAGCTTAAGAATAGCAAGATCGTTGTTTTGCCCGCTGTAGTTAGGGTGAACTCTGACGGATGAAAGCCTCGAGGTAACACCACCAGAAGTGCGAGACTGTCAAAGAGGTTAGTGAGGCAGCTCCTATCCCCCAAAGAGTGGATAACTTACAAGACTGCCAGCACGGATCTGGAAACCGCTCTGGGCGTATCCAGAAACGCAGTGGGCAGCGGTCAAGACAGTGTTGGCGTTGAGGAGAGAGCCTCCGCACCAAGGGCCACCGTTGCGGCTGATGCTCACGATGAAGGGAAAGTCGCCAGCGCTGGCAGAAGTGCCACCAACGATGTTGGGGATCTCCTGAGGAGCGGCAGCGGCCAGGGGAGCAACAAGTGCAATGACGGAAGCGAACTTGACCATGGTGAAGAGATAGATATCCAAGAGATGAGAGTTGAAGAGTGAAGAGTGGTTGATGATAGACTCCTCTGAATAGACCATCGCGATCCTTTTATCTTCGAGAATTAGCATAGCTATAGTCATTGCTGTGTCTTCTTACCTGCCTCTCTGGTTACTATCCCGCGATAAGCTTGCTTGGTAGTATCTTCGGAGTTTGTGGATAGGCGGACCTGCCTTTCTGGTACTAAGCTCCGTTATTCCGCAGTCTAGGTCGGCATTTAGAAGAAGCATTAACCTTATCATTCTCCCGTGAAAGTGATCGGCATATAAGGCCCTTGGCAGCAGGGGTCAGTATCCCGATGAGGAAAGTCGATAACTCTATTGCCAATAACACTGTGGATATGACGGATAAACAGGACGAAGGGTAAACACTGGACGAAAAGAGCTTCAAGATGAATGTAATCATAAAGCTGATAAGAGCAGTTGAAGACCTAACCTACAGAATGTCTTTGATCGGCTTATCCCCCCGAAGATCTACGATGAATGCCGAAGGATCATCGCGTCAGCATTCGTACAGACCAACCGGAGTTATTTAGCCCGAGGGAATCGCCAAGCATCAAAGCGCATCTGCACTACTACTCTGGGCGGGGTTCACTGCTATAATTCGGTCATGCGCCATCAATCACAATGGCCCAATATTCTGAAACTGGAAACCGTATAGAACTTTTGTAGCCACCACCACGCAATAGCAGCCCTGCGATAACGTACGCATCAACCTGCATGCGATACAACCTCTGTAGCCAAGTTCTGTCAGATGCACCTATGGCAGCGCTTATGCCAATACCTGTTGCACCCTACTCCATCGTGTACCTTCCAAACATAGCATCTTCCTCCGTCTTATCTTTTTTCTTTGTCGATCCTACTAGGCCTTCTCGAATGTTGCGGGATATTCTCCCGCTATGCTTTTGCCAGTTCAGCTTGTAGATCTTTGCGAATAGATGCCCTGATCTAGAGCTGAGGTAGATCACTTTTGGAAGGTACTTTTGATTGGAGAGCGCGTAAATCAAGTTTCTAGAGATGCTAGACGGACTTTGCATAGTTTGAAAGAGGAAGGACGTGAAGATGAGTGAAGTTCATGATCTGATGCTCACCGTATCTTCAAAGGATCGCTATGTCGTGTCGGAAGTCTCCGCTGCGGAAGGTTCGTAAGAGTCTGGCTCTTTGATCAAAGTTCCTCCGAATGACTTGTTGCACGGCTCGCATATCGACTCTCTAAAGATGGGATATTTGAGGCCAGAGTCACGCGTGTGCAGAGCACACTGCTCATGTAGGGATATTAATCGTGTGATTGGCTATGTATTAATATTTAGATGCCTTGTGTTTGATAAAGCTTGCACATTCAGTCAATGTTGGGAGCCTGATTTGCACGTTAAAAAAAGACGGACTGAGTATAATGGAACTGGTCAGGTTTCGCGACTAGACGCCATGGTTGGTCAATTGACAGAATCGGATGCGGAATGTAAGTGCGCTGCTTAGAGTTGTAGTAAGTAATCAATCGCTTGGAATTAACACGGCTTTGCGAGAACCTTGTTCTAAAATAGCCATTTGATGTTATGTGACGCAACGTCCATGCGCTGTGATGAGTTCATGGATCATGCAGAAAAATACAAGGCCTTCTTCACATGCTAAGCACTTCACAGTATTAACGTGCAGTCCCTGATCAGCTACCATTTCAACGACTGATTTAATTTACTACTTGACGTGATATTATAAAATACAAATATGAGTAACTGAGAATTTCTAAGTGAACGAGACAATTGGAGCCGTGCAACCTTTAATCCTTAAAAAATGCCTCCAATACAGGGTAGTGAGGAATACGATGTTGGTTACTCCGTATTCCACTCGCGATTACGCCACCAATTTCCCTCGCCAAAAGCTGAGCCCCAAGAGCCAATGATCGTGGCGCCTCCCCTGAAGACCCCTGTAAAACTAACGGCCTCAGCTCGAATCGCGCTGGCACTATCGATAAAACCTTTCTAAAAACACTCAACTAACGAGGCGCTTGACATTGTTTGGGAAGACTAGTTATCAATAGCTTCAAAAGGATCTACACTAAATAATGACAACAAAGCCCAACACAGGTCGGTAGGGCAGAATTCGTCAGGGGAAGAGATTGATTAAACCCAGAGCCCCCCCCAATTTTCTTTTCTCCAGATTGTTGCGTTTTTTTTATTACCAAAAAATCACGATTGTCGTAGAGATGGCTCGCCATTTCGTCCGTTCGTTTGTTATTGCTGCGGCGCTCAGCCCCTTCGTTCATGCTGGGCCATGTCGCCCCTCTTCGAGCTCTGTAGCGGTTGTTTCGACTACTGCTGAGACCAGTGTCGCATCTGGCTCTGCTACATCAAGCTTGGCGGAGTCTTTGTCTGGTACCTCCAGCGAGACCGAGTCATCCACTGGGACCACTCTCGCTGCCACTACCTCAACTGAGTGTACCGAGCCAGAGCCTCCTGTTTACGATGACCCCTTTACTCACACCGACACTGAGGTGGTCCTTGTGACTACATCTGAGGCAGCTACCACCACGGAAGATGCTACGGCCACCATTATCCCGAGAAACTTGATCCGAAGAGGTCACCCAGAGATCTTTGTCGCGGTCCCCAGGCTCACAAGTGAAGCTCCTACCACCACTACTGAAGAGGCTACCTCTACTACCGAGGATGCTACTACTACGACCGCAGATGCTACTACCACTACTGGAGAAGCAACCACTTCAGGAGAAGACACTACTACTGGCGAGACAACTGCCACTTCTGAAGACACCACTGCTACGACTGAAGCTCCCACCACCACAACAGAAGAGGCTACCACTACTACTGAGGAGACTACCACTACCGCTTCCGAGACAGCCACCGGTTGTATTAATAACATGGAGAGGCCAACACCGGAGGGTGCCGTCTGCGGGGCAAGGGAATATATGACGGGCACTTCCAGCGATTTTAGATACCTGGGCAGAGGCGTATCTTCCTCTCTCATGCAGTGCTATACATCTTGTCAGAAGAAGAGTAACTGTGTGACATTCTTGTACGAGCAGAACATCCAGTGCGATCTCTACATGGGCACTGTCACTTCACTCAGCTCCGATCGTTCTAGTGTTAAGACTTATGAGACGCGCTGCTTCTGCGACACCGGTATTGAGCCAGCTCCGACCTGCTCATACGCCGACCCGTTCAGCAACGGTGGTTTCGAGGACGGTACATTGGCTCCATGGGTAGAGGATCCTAACCCTGATGGCTATGACCCCGTATACTCCAAAGTCGTTCGTGGCGGCGAGAGCGGTTCGTATCACTTCCAAACCGGTCAGTTTGATTACGACAAGAGCCTCTGGTTGTATCAAGACATCAAGGCCTGCGGTGGTACCACATTCACCTGCTCCTACGCCTGGTGGTGGAATGAGTACTACGCCATCCGACAGAGGAATGGCGAGCATTTGGTTCCGTATGTTCGCGTTTATCAAGGTGACACCAACGTGGTTGGGGACAGATGGCCTGAAAATGAATCCGAGACGAAAACGTGGATGCCCGCGAAGTTTACTTTCACCATGCCAAGTAGTGGCAAAACGAGGATTTGGTTTGTTGCTAGCAGTCCTCAGGGTGAATGGATCAACAATAGTGATGACCCTTGCACACCTGACTGGGTTCACCGACCTAACTGGTTCGCGCTGGACTCGATAGCTTGCCGCGCCTGGTAGACAACATATAGATTCTCTTGCATTTAAGCGTGCTACTTTAGAAATTCTTTGTAAATATATCTAATACTAGTATATTTTCTCGCTTATCCTCACGCCCGTCATCCAGGTATGATACTTAAGCTATCTTTGGGCTAAGCTCATACTTCTTATACCACGGCCAAAAAGTGTCTTTGATCCAGATCTTAATGGCCCGAATGCCAGCCAGGATGCGAAAAACGCCAAGGATAGTGGTCGTGGAACCAAGAATATGGCTGGGCCAAAGTGTCTTCTCTCAACATTAGTACACATTGTCTTCTTAGCACGGATGGGAACTAAGCTTACGGTTTTGTTTCCTAGTAGGCCGTAGGTTGTTGCATGAAACCTCCACTCGTGTCCATCGATGATAATACCTGGTAGACAACCAAGCTCTGAAATATTTATGGTTGACAGATCCAACGCGGTCGTGTCGAGCTAGGCATCTATCTAGTGCGATTGGTTCGTGAGAATGGTCGATATATAAGACGAAATCGACTTGTCCTTCAGGGACAGACTTTCGATGCCATTCTGAATTGATTATCGCCGTAGAACTGCCATTGGGAAGACATTGATATTGATCATATACTAGTGACTCGAAACCTCTTACCAAGGTGCAACGTCAATCAATTGATGCTCCACCGGCTTGAAATCCTCCAGCGCTGCGGCGAGAAGTGGTGTATAGACAAGGTTGTTCCATCCATTTTTATCGTACTGGCGAGAATGACATTTTTCTGCCGCCTTAAGGATTTTGACCACTGCGTCGAACACCCTGATTCAGATTCGTCAGGAACGTAGTAAGAGTCATCGTTGAGCATGGCCAGAGTGCAGTCAGGCCCTGGATAAGCCTCAATTTCATCCTAAGGTCAAGGTCAGTACATAGACGTGGACTACGTTAGTAGGAAACATACTCACCTTCAAGGTCTTCGGAATTATTTTCTTGTCTTTCTGAAGCGCAAGCAACGAAACCAAAAATAGTTTCAATGCCGCTGGCATATCATCGTGATTAGGATTCAAGGTCTTGAAGTCAAGCCAGTGATTGGCATATTCGTAGTCGTCGGCTTGCACGACGGTTCCTCTGAATCGTACTCTTGCTCTTGAGGCAACTGATTGCCGTGTGTAGACGGGGATGGGGCTTCAATGGGCGAAGGGAAAGTGATATGCTTAGAAACATGCATTGGCTCGAATTTGAGGTTCTTTGCTGGTTTGGCTTCTTCGTCGTCTGAGGGAAGACTTTCTGTCTTGCGCGTTCTCTTCAGCCGCCCCTCAACCATTTCGCTGTCGCTTGAGATAAGGTGTCCTGAGTTTTCCATTTTGTTTACTGATGGCGATTTGACTTGAAATGAAGGAGAAATGCCATGATACGACGAACCAAGAAATTGAGATACGAAACAAGGGCGTCGTCAGCGGGGCAACGAGTGAATCACCTGTGGCTCGTGAGGGGTTACCATGCAAGCCACGTCCCGTATCGCCATCATTAAAACTCAATTGAACTCTTGGATACAGGAGAAAGAAGATTTACTAAACAAATCAAGGCAATTGCCCACTTCGGATACTTGTAGACTATTATCTATTATTACTAGCTATACTTGTTTCAGTAGGCCAAGTCCTCATCCTCTGGCTGCCAGGACATGTTGGGCATCAGGATAGGCTTCGGTGGCCATTCCCCAGCCGTATAATGACACTCAAAACTGTGTAGTCCTGAGCCAACCGAGTTACCCATGATCTGCGCGTCATTGTATGACTGGGCGGGGTCATCACTTAGCTCAGAAGGTAAGGTGACGAGAGCTGATGAGTTAGGTGGCACGAGCAGGGACATGCTGAACAACCCAGTGTCCGGAATCCACGTCCACTTGCACTCGATTCTACCATAAGGTCCATCAAAACTCGTCTCAGCCCCAAGTCAAATTCCCTCCTGGAATCGGCTTCACGCGAAAAACCTTCCAATCCGGCGAGGAAGCCATGGGTGCGATACCGCCAACAGTGCCATGTAGCCAGTCCGCCACGGCGCCTAAAGCATAATGATTGAAACTTCTCATGCGGCCTGGATTGATGCTCCCATCGGGTAACATACTGTTCCAGCGTTCCCAGACTGTCGTTGCGCCCATCGTGACGGGGTACACCCAGCTAGGGCAAGACTTCTCACAGAGCATTCGGTATGCTAATTGGGGTTGTGCGGTGTGTGTAAGTGCATGGGTGATGAGGGGAGTGCCTGCGAACCCTGTTCCGATCTTGAACTGAGCGGCTCGCACTAATCTGGACAAAGCTTTTGCCGCGGTGGTGACTTCTCGTGGCTCCTTCTCACCTTTACGGTACAATGAGAAGTATATCGCGAGCGCGATGCCTGTTTGAGTGTTGGCCATCAAGTTGCCAGACGGAGTGATATATCGATCCTGGAACAGAGACCGCAGGCGGTGCACCTCGGCATCGTACTTGTCAGCCAAATCCAGCTTGTTCAGCAGCCGACAAACTTTGGCGAATACGGATGTAACATGAACGAGATACGCCTCAGCCACCATAACCGAATCAGTTCTCGAATATCCAGGCTGATCTGGTGGTGCCGTGGGATCAAGCCAGTCACCAAACTGCCATCGATCTGGGTTCCATAATCCATCACCTCCCTCTCTATCAACACCCTGGTCCAGCCAAGCACGCATGCTCTCAAACTGCTTCTCAAGCAATTTAATATCGCTACTAGCTGTATAAAGGGAATATGGCACAAGAACAGTAGCGTCGTGCCAAAGAGCCTGGGGCATTCGTTCCGGCCAGCCCGGAAGGCGAACATCTGGACACACCAGGCCTGGCACTCCATCTCGGTCTTTCTCTAACAGTTGCTCAGCTGCGAATTCATCAAGCCAGCCTGATAGAAATCCAGTTGTGTCATATAGGAAAGACGCCGTTGGTGCGAAGATTTGAATGTCGCCAGTCCAACCAAGCCGTTCGTCACGCTGGGGGCAGTCTGTTGGTATTGAAAGGAAGTTGTCCTTCATTGACCAGACGACATTCTCGTGAAGCTTGTGGATTGAACTGTTAGAGCAATGGAAATGGCCCCGTCTCTTCATATCGCTGTGCATAACGAGAGCCTCGACATTGGCATCGTCCGCACTAAGATGATCGCAGGCCGGCTTATCGCTGGTCTCGCTTGTGGTCAATTCCTCGCTGTTGTTCCAGTCTATATTGCTGAAGTGGCCAAACCCTCTCAGCGAGTTTTCCTTGTTGGTCTTCAGGGTTTGATGACTGCTATTGGGTTCTGTATTGCGAATTGGGCTGGATACGGTGGTGCTTTCGCGGTTGGTGATGCTCAATGGCGGATTCCTCTGGCTATGCAAATTCCTGTTCCCTTCATCCTCCTGTTTTCAGTATTCTTTGTACCCTTCTCACCACGTTGGCGTAAGTTCCCATCTTGCTATCCTCTCAGACCATCTGCTAACATCATTCAGTTGTCAGGAAAGGACGTCACGAAGAAGCCCGCCGCGTTCTCAACCTCCTCCATGACACCGAAGGCGAAACCTTTATCGAACAAGAACTTCTCCAGATCCAACAACAAACTGAGCTTGAGGCATCTGCTGAGACAAGCAGTTGGGCATACGCTATCAAAGAGCTCTTCTCCATGCGATCCCTCCACCGCACGCTCATGGCAGCTTTCATCGTCTCTCAGTCCCAGCTCTCGGGCGCTTCTGTCATCCAGAACTTCCAGAACACGTTCTATGCCATCGTTGGTATCACTGGTCGACAGTCGCTGCTAGTATCCGGTATATATGGATTCATGGGCGTTATTGGAACTGTTATCTACTTGGGCGTCGTTGCAGACAGATGGCCTCGTGCTCGAACATTGTGGACTGGCTCGCTCGCCTTGTCTGTCTCTATCGCTATCTGCATGGCTTTGAGTGCGACCTACGACCAGGCTGGAGAGAGTAACATGGCTGGAGCAAGAGCCAGTATCGCTTTCATCTTCATTTACTCTGCGACATTTGCCATCTTCTTCAACGCAATGATCTGGGTCGTCCCATCAGAGCTGTTCCCGACATTCCTTCGCTCAAAAGGCATGGCGTTCGCCGTCTCATCCAAGTCTGTCGTTGCCATCGTTCTCAGTCAGATTACTCCCTTAGCACTTGCAGAGGTCAGCTGGAGATTCTATGCTCTCTTTATCGCCTGCAACACTGCCGCAGCTGTCCTCTACTTCTTCTTCCTGCCTGAGACAGGTGGTAAGACTTTAGAGGAGATTGCAGAGCTATTTGGTGATGCTGTGGCGGTGGATATGCCTGCCAATATTGACAAGCTTGATGCTACCAGCGTTGTCCACTCTGAAGGCAGCGGGCCTCACAAGTAGGTAGACCAATGGTGCTACAATGAAGGAACTAAGGGCTTGCCGAAACCTCGAGGCATTTGATTGATGTTTTTAGTGTAGTTTGAATGAATGACTTTCCGACCCAGTTCTGTCCTTGTAATATTGGATTACTCCGCCGTCGAGTGGCCAAATGAGCGACATGAGACCCCAACTTGTGTTTCCTTCTCCAAACTCCCAGTTCACTCCCTCCTCCACGACTACCAATGTTGTATGCCGTGACCGCAGTTCCTGTTTAAGCGATAAGCTCTTTCGTCTGTCACCGCTGGGTATAGTTATTTACATAGCACGACTGTGATCCACTAGCCACTCCATCAGAGGGTTTAGTCCTGAAGTCGTTGAGTTAGAGCCTCAACATCTATGCTCTTAGGTGTGAGGCCACGTTCAATTTGATCCAGTTAGGTACAGAGACCGTTCATCTTCAAACTCAACATTCACCAATGTGGATGCCAGCAGAGACGGTAGAGGACATGTCTATATTACAACGCAGCCATCTCAGGATTCCTCCGTACTACCAATCCAGAATCCAGAAAGCCGCCTGAATAGCTTCTTAAAAAATTCAAGCCACGGAAGCGCCATAGCTGAGGCTTGCATTGCGCGCCGTTGCTAGTAGGGGGACACGCTCCTGGCTTCTCTTGAGAAGGCTACCCAGGCAAACTCGGGATCATGGATTGGGAATATGGAGGAATCCTATGGTAGCTGTGAAGGCACGTATAATGATCAAGTAAGTTATATAGGCAAGAGGAGTTGAACTGTACCGAGGAGAGAAGGTCATGCTGAGTGAGACCAAGACGGTTCATAACTCTGGCTAGAGCATCACGACCGCCGTCCAGGTCACTGGCTCACCTAACCTCCTTGCACCCATTACTCTCGTGAGGAACAAGACAAATTCCAAGCCACCATGCCGAAGTTGTCCGATTGGTTTCAGCGTAAAGAATGTGAGATCTATGCAACTAAGTTTCTTTGTTTCCGACTCATCCGAAGTAGTGGTTTCATAGACAGCGCCGGTTGTTCTCTCGCTTACCAAACCCCCTTTCGATATTTGAGGCTGCCAGGCAACTAGCTCAATCATACCTTAAATCGGACATTTCGGCTACCTCCTGAGTGGCTATGAAATAGCCCTCCATATCAGAGGCCACAAGCGAGTCATTTCGGCCTGAGTCTGTTTCAAGAAGGTCATCAAGTCAGCCCCATATCTGCCTCGTGCCGCCAGGCTCTTGCACGTGAATGGCACTTCCGATCAGCGCGAATGCCGAAAACAAGCTTCTCAAGAGCCGGGGATTAAATCGCCGGTCTAGATCGTCTGCACCAAAGGACCATCTCTCCCAGTATCATTGGTTGTCATGCTGTAATCTGCCTCGGGCCATTATTATATGTGGAGATCCCAATGTCTAAGCCTCATGATGATGACTGCTATTTTCGATATTGACTTTCGGAACGTGCCGGTAGTCCCAATGCCCTGTTCGAGGGAGACGCTCGGCAGCGACATCCGTCCCGTTTTAGCCGCTTTTGCTAGGGAGTATCATGATGCGCTGTTTGGACCTGGACTGTTCGATTTGAGAGCATCAGAAGTCCCAGACGTTCCGAAGGGCAGTCGCCCGGGCGTTAGGGAGACGCGTCAGCTCACAGCTACTAAAGATCCACGGCGGTAAAGCTCCTGGGTATTGAGAGTGCTGATCTAAGATGGTTGTCTTTGTATCAAGGAGATCCACCATCAAGTGTCTGAGGTCAAGCTTTACAGAACCTTTACTAGTAGGGCAAGGCTTCACTCTTCTAGTCACAGGGAACTCTCTTCTGTTTCAATGTCATATGAAGCATGGAGCTTGAAGCTTGGCCAATTTGATTGAACATCCCGTAAAGCGGGCTGAGGCACTGTCCCACGCGTGGCTTCAATGAAATCTGGGGTATTTCAGGGCGAAAGGGGCACTGCATTGTCAATCGGTAAAAGCATCGAATCGTGAATACGAACAATGCAAGGCAACTCGGTAGGGACGGGATATGTCCCCACTCATAAACGGTTGACATAAAGGCACTGCTAGCTCTAGCAGTAGCAGTGTACATGTTTTTATGACAGCCCTGTCAGCTTCATTGCCGATCAGCCGTACAACCCCAGTGTTTGATTAGGGGGCCGATATCCGAGGCGGGAAGTTCCAATATTCACTTTATACATGTGCCTGTAGTTCAAGCGATCTTAGGGAGACTCTGCATAGGCCAAGAGGTATATAACCTTCTGACCCTCCGAGCATCCTATCGTATCATTCACCACACAACTCTCATCCATCTGCTCAACACAAACACACAATTACCAACTCATACATTCATCATGCTTCTCAACAAGGCTTTCCTCGGCGCCCTCCTCGCCATGGGCACAGTCACCGCCCTCCCCAACCCCGACGCTGAGCCCGTTGATCTTGAGGATCGCAGCATCCTTCACCACTGCGGCAAGCACGCTTCCTGGGATAACGCCAAGAGCGAGTGCGTATGCCACGACTCCGGCAAGGTCTACACCAAGAAGCACCACAAGTGCAAGTGCCCCAAGGGCGAGAAGTGGCACCATATTGAGAAGAAGTGCAAGAAATAAGCGTCTGCACTAGACATCCCTACGATCACGACAAGTCAACCTCGACATCCATCGCAAGGAGTTCAATATACTCGAAAGATTTACATCTCTGGACCGACAACTGGGATGTGGGCTTGAGTACTGGCGTGCTGGTATGGCTATAGAACGATCTTGCAGGGGGCATCATGTAACTCTACTGTTTATATATGGCATCAAGAAACATATTCCTTTGAAACAAGTTCCATTTGGCATTTTCGTCTTTTTTTTTCTTCCCAAGTCTGTCTTTAGGCTGAATTGTAATTGCTTCTTATACTCTCGATGCCGAAGAGCCGTGCAACTGCATACTATGACCGAACATCAGCGTCGAAAGCGTCCTAGTGCCATGAAACCAGCAAGTCGGTCCGAATGAGATAATAAAAGATCTCAAGCTTAATTCAAGAAAGTCTGGGGACCCCAGGTTTTACTTCATTCATAAGTTCTCAGTTACTAACACCTCAAGATGAGGATCGCCATCGCTCATCTTGTCGCTGCGTTACAATCCTACGTCTCAGCATCACCATGTGTAGGTGCCCAAGGGCAAGCGATGTAACATGATGGCGACTAACAGATCCAGTGTCATCAATTGAAGGAGAGTCTCGGCGATAAAATCAGCTTTCCTGATACCAAAAGCTACAACGCCACGTTAGCCAGCTACTGGTCGAAACAAGAATCTGCGCTTCACCCCAATTGCATCCTGCAACCTACTACCGCCCACGATGTCGCAGCTGCTCTGAAAGTTATCAGCAAACAAAAAGATTGCCGATTCTCAATCAAGGGTCATGGCCATGCTCCCGCAGCAGGTTTCGCCAACTCCAACGGCGGCGTTACCATTGACATGACAACTCTCTCATCCGTATCTCTCAACAAGAAGTCAACCATTGCAAGCATCGGCGCAGGTGCAAAGTGGCTCGACGTCTACCAGTATCTCAACGGCTCAGGTGTTCAAGTCGCTGGCGGTAGAAACGGAAATGTCGGTGTTGGAGGCTTGCTTCTCGGTGGAGGAATATCGCATTTCACTACCAATATCGGATGGGCTTGTGACAAAGTGGTCAATTATGAGGTCATACTCGCCAATGGAACTCTTATCAATGCAAATAAGAAAGAGAACTCGGAATTGTTTCTTGCCCTGAAAGGAGGGGGAAACAACTTTGGTGTTGTTACGCGCTTCGACATTGAGACGTTTCCGCAGGGCGACATTTCTACGACAAGCATCTCCTACGATATTAGTGTGAGGGAGGAGGCATTCCAGGCTTTTACAGACTTACTCGACTCTTCTACATACGATCCCTCAGCATCTTTAGTTACTAGTCTTCTCTACAGCTCAGCTTCCAAAACATGGTCACTGTCAGCTTCAGCTGTATATACGAAGCCCGTTTCCCAACCAGAGATCTTCAAGGGTCTTTCGGATGTGCCTCATACGAAGCTGGTCAATAACATCACGACTTTGGCAGAATTTGCGGATGAGAAAGATACACCACCATTGTGAGTTTCCATGTTGAGCTCTAGTGAACGACTCTAACGGAACTAGTAACTGGCTGTTCGGGACAGTGACCCTCAAGCCTTCCGCCCAGAACATGCAACACATGTTTGAGACCCTTAATAAGACTATCTATTCTTTCGACCCAGAGGACGGTGTAACATGGAGTATCGCCTTTGAGCCGTTGGTAGCAGCGATGTTGAAGGGTTCCAAGCATACCAACGTCCTTGGCCTTCAGTCCGCGCATGATGGCTACAGTAAGTACCCATTGAAGCCCCTGATTAACATCCTCTAACAAGCATAGTTGTTCTTATCTCAGCTCTGTGGCCAAACTCAGCTGTCAACTCGAACGTCGAAGAGACAGCAAGGAAGGTACTCTCAGTATGGGAAGAGGATGCTCGCGCAAAGGGTCTACTGCAGAAGTTTCAGTACCTCAACTACGCTGCCACATACCAACGGCCTCTTGAGTCTTATGGAGATGGCGAGCTGGAGTTTCTAGAGTCAGTCAGCAAGAAGTATGATCCTGCTCAAATCTTGCAAAAGAGAGTGGGTGGCTTCAAGCTCTAAACTCAAAGAACATTGAGGGGGGCAGGAAAATTGAGGACCATGACCCTGAAGGTGAAATGATTTAGATAAACCTAGTCTATCTAAGCTTAGGGAACTATTTCCCAAGTTTATTCTGGTATCCTACTTTCAAGTCTCGGGGTTTCCTGCTCCCGGAGGAACACGGTGCAACGTCTACTGTAATAGCGACAGCACTCGTAAACAATATATATGCAAAGCAAACTTAAACAAGCTGTCAAGGCTTCCATGCAAAGAGTCTAGTGTACATTTCATGTATCTCGTGTATCTCGATCTACTAGGTATCACGTCTATATAGCATAACATCCTAAACCCTCGACGCCTTGGTCTTCAATCCAAACGCACCCGAAAGCATCATGAAGATATAAACAACCATCATATACAAACCTTCACCGATGAAGCAAACCGCCGCAACAGGGTCGCCAGCGCCTCTTCTAACCGCGCCAAACATCCACCTTGCATCTTTCTTCGCCTCACCAACAGCCCACGTCAGCGGCGACGGCTTAGCAGGTCTATCCTTGATCTTAGGTCGAGAACCAGGAAAGTCAGCGACGCCTTTTCTCTTGCCCTCCAGGTCTTTGAGAGTCAGGGTGTGATTCTCGTGTTGGCGGTTGCGCACGCTCTCCTTTGTGAGCATACCACGAATGGTCTCTTTTTCAGAAGCCGTATTGTGGTTCCACCATTCTTCGACGGCGGTGAACATGTATTTCTGGATGGGTGTTTTGTGGCGAGGAAAGGCGGGATGATGCATGATTGTGAGGATCTGGCGGATTGTTTCCTCTGAGTCGCGGAAGGGATCATCCCAGCATTTGACCACCTGTTGCGTTGTCCAGTTTGTCGTAACGGAAGAGACAAGGCCTGCGGGTTGGTTGAGGACATTGCTG
This sequence comes from Fusarium coicis, assembly GCA_013781345.1. NCBI lineage: Eukaryota > Fungi > Ascomycota > Sordariomycetes > Hypocreales > Nectriaceae > Fusarium > Fusarium coicis. The sequence continues at coordinate 136,218 of JAAOAJ010000038.1, read as the reverse complement.
AAGTGATCCTTTGAGATGTCCGAATGACTGGGATCAGACCCATCACCATCGAGGTATACATCAGCAGACGTCGACTTGGCAGCCTCGGCATCAACACGCTCTTTCGCAGCCTTGAGCGCATTGCGCAACTGCATGATGGAGCTCTCAATCATGAGCGACAGATATTTGAAGACAAGCTGATCCGTGTATTTACCCAGCTGCGTGCTAGACTCCTCCGACAGCGGCTCAGCATCATGTTGTTCCGTGCGCTCTTGTATCCATTTCTTGATTCGATCGTGGAGGTAGAAGATCGGCTCGATGGTCTGCCAAAGCTGATTGGCGTCAAGGCTACTCGCGGCGGTTGAGCTTTGCTTATCTTCCTCGGCTTTCTTGAAGAGGACGCCGACGGTCTCGAGCTGTTGGAGGATCGGGTCGTTCGTCTTGGAGGCTAGTTTACTAATCGCTTGGATCGCGGCTTTGAGTAGGTCGAAGATGTGCTGGAAGGCGATTTCGCCGAGGTTCAGTTCCTGTTGGCTGTCAGCACGGGCATGTGAAGGAGGGGATCGGCTTGCGCACGTTCTCGAGGTTCTGCAGTGAGCCTTTGCACTGGAGGATCGCCATGTCGTCGGCTTCACCTAGAATGCTGTGGAAGATGTCGAGCATTCCGAATGTGCCAGTTACGATGGGCGGGACCATGCGACTTCTCCATCGAGGTGTCTTGACGCGACAGGCTTCGCCGACAAAGGCAAAGACGTCGTGCTCGCCGAGCTCATGCAGGCAGAGTTCTGTAAAGTTGCTATGCGCCGAGAAGTCTTCGAGGGTATGAAGTGCAGCGCCAAGGTGAATGAACGCTTCCTTCTTGGACTTTGGGTTCTTCTCGCGCCCGAGTCGAATGCACTCGCGTAGCTCTCGCGTGACGTAATCAGCAGATGTATCCCAGCCTTTGCCCGAGTTTGCGATATAATTCTTCATGCCCGTCTTGGGATCAAACTCGAGTTCGCGTGGATCCAAAGGACCTCTCAACCTCTCGTCAATCTCCTTGGCATTACTCGGGTATCCCTTGGGGTTGTCGATATGCTCCACATGAGTGTAACATCCCAAGCGCTCGCGCGTCACCTCAAACTCATCCGTCGCGAAGCCAAACTCCAAGAACCCCATAATGCTAACGATAGCTCTGAGAACCGGTTCAGGAACATTATCAAGACCTGTTGTATCGATGACCTGCGAAAAGTCGCGCAGCCAGTTCCCAAAGTAAATCTGTCGTCGCTCGAGCGTTGAAAATCTGTAGTGCGTTACGAAACTGGCCGGGAGGTACCGCAGGGCCTCGACGATGTCGCCATGACGCCAGACGTAGCCGTTGAATTCGCTAGTGCCTGCTACTTCGCCTGCTCCAAAGGCTGAGACGCGGTCGGCGAAGAGGAGGCATACGAAGGCGACGAGGAGAAGTCGTGTTGCCAATGCCATTTCGACGGAATGAGATGTGACGTCATAAATGCATTCAAGATTGGCAAAAAGGAAGGATCAGCGTCATCGATGTCTTGGTAGGGTTTTGCTTTCGGATTATTATAGCTCCATGCCGACTCATCAATCACGAGCATGAAACATGGGGTCGCTTCAAACGCTATCAGAAATAAACAGAGACCGCCAGTGGTTGGTAGCTTCAATGTTACGTCGATGATCAAGTCTAAAGTTAATCTGCACTTCATGACCGTCCGTCTATCTATCGTTTCTCTCTAGAGCTTTGCACTCGCTGATAAAGTAAAGAGATTTCGACCGTCATCAGACCTGTTCACATGACCCTTCATTCCGATCGGTTCTCCATTGGCACTAACAAGAGTCGCCAACGTATGCTCATCACCATGGTTTGCGATGAATCTCTGTCCATTCTCAACAAGCCTGCCAATTATATGGCCAAGCTTGGGTCCTTTTCGATCATAGTCCACAGTATAAGTCTATAGAAATGTTAGATAGATGCAAGCGATCAGGACTTGTCACAAACCTCTATGACAGCTTCGCCTTGCGCTGCAGAGGCGAACGCTGGACCTTGAGAAACATCACCATTGTCAAGAACTTCTCTCTTCACGTACTTAGAGGTGTTGCGCCGTGGTCCAGCCGACAGGCAAAGCGCATATTGCCAGGATAGAATGCCTCCGTTGGCAAGTACCAGGCCATTTTGATGCTTTCGGTTTCGAATGACTCTTATCATCTCCGCAATTGCCTGTCGAGAACTTTAGAAAACGATCATTCAGATTCTGAGAGAAACTTACGTGAAGAGAATAATTGTTGCCTGCACCGCCGAAGGAAGTAAGGCCACCAAGCAAGGTGATAGGCTTGGCTGGCTTCTGAATATCCAGACCAACGTGCTTACAAGCGAGTTTCGGGACGATGGGAAAGCACCTGTGACTATGTGAGTTCCACTCCAACTTCCATGTTCACTGAACTCACGAGTAGAAGTCAAAGCAGTCGATCTCGTTCTTGGTGATCGCAGCGGATTCGAGAGCCTTGTCGATGGAGTACTCGATAGCAGGACTAGAGAAGTAGTTGGCTCGCTCCCAGACTAGCTTGGAAGTCAGTAACCTCATTTCAAAGGAGATGATTTACTGACAATACGAACTATCGTTCGAACCAGCACCACCAGCGATGTACACCCATTTATCCTGGGGGACGCCTAGCTTGGTAGCATACTCGACAGAAGTGATGATACAAGCTGCCGCCAAGTTGACACCATTGAAGGCATTCATCAACAATGGATCTGAATAGTTAGCTGATAGTCGGAACCAATGGCAATTATACATACAAGGTGTGCAAATCATGCGATTCTGCTTGGTTACCGTCTTGATAGCATCAACGTCTCGTGGTGTTTCGCCTGCTCGCCAGCTGATCGGATGTTCACAGGCAATCTTGTCGAACTGAGCGTAAAGGACTGCTGATTCATGATGGTTCTCGTGAAACGTTTGCCGGTTATGCTTCCTGTATGCGTTTTCGTATAGAGGGTATACTTGAATTGGCATTCCAATGCCGTGCGAAGCACCGACATCTTCATTGTATCAGACAGTCTCTAATGAAAGGTTGGGTTGATGCTCACCCTTCAAGAGTGCAGGGTCACTCGGGCCATATAGCTTTGCGCCGGGAGACATCTCAGTCCATCCTGGTGGAGGAAGACGCCCAGCTTTCTGACACGCAAGCACTGGTGCACGTCAGCCCAAGACTCTGCAATTCGGTCCGGCCTCAACTTACATGACGCCATCGCCTCTCCTCCTGTAACAATTGCCAACTTCGTTTCCCCTGCCGCAACTCTTGCAGCTGCTGCATCGCACAGCAACGCAGGCGTATGACCTCCATGGCTTGAGAGCTCAAGATGCGAAGGTTCAACGCCAAGTTTCTGAGCAAGATGTTTTGGTAGATCATAATATGTCCAGGACCAGGGAGGAACAACAGAAATACTATCTACGTGTTTGATAACATCGACAGTTGTATCCTTGGCAGCGTCGCGAATAGCTGATAAGATAAGCTCTGCTGGTTCGAGCGTATTTTCGAGGGTGAAGCTCTTTTGGCGGATATCTCCGACGCCGATAATAATTGGGTCTTGAGGCGATGGAGACATGATGTCAGTATTGCTTACTGGAAGTTGAAGAAATGATATTTGACAATTGGTATGCGCGAGACTGGTCGGTGTTTAATTAATTAAATTCCCGTAGGTATTCGGAGTTATGAGGGGGTGGTTTGTGCCTCGGCATCTCAAGGGCCTTAAGAGTCTTACTCAGCCCGATTATCCACATGAGGGACTAGAGGGATCGCCGAGAAGCCCTCTTCCTCGGCCCATTGTTTATTCTCCGTCTGCTCTTTAGGCCACTTGGATATTTGTAACAGAACGATGATTAATTGGACTCTTACAATCTTGCTCCGATGGGAAACACGACGGGCTCTACCTGTTATCGGACCCTATGAATAGCCGAACGCCGCGATCATCGTATTCCATGACTCAGAAAAGACTTGGCATGATACGATGGCTTCAGAAAGTCTTCATAAGAGACGGTCTCCCCGCTTGAATATGACAGACAGGTATCAGATCCAGGGCTTTTTCTATCATTATGACTCCACAACTAATTGAGGTCGACAGCCTCGACATTCATGTCTTGATCAATGATGAAATTGACCAAATCTCGCCGAGCCCAAACCCTCGGGTTCAGCATGCCCAATCCTTCGCCGGTGTCCCGTTGAGCCCCGTGTCAGACCCCAGCTCTCGAGGAGGAGCTCGCTTGGAAATGCCAATGCGAAATATCTGCTGCGGCGCTCATGGTCTGTCCTTATTTATCGTCAGATTGTCCTCGTTACTGCCAGTGCCGTGTACTAAACTCTTGACAGACGGCGAAAAAAGGTGATAAATCTCACACTCTTCTTTTCGATGCCGGACCCGAGGAAGACGTTTTCGAGAAAAACGTCCAGAGACTCAAACTCCCAATGAATGAGATAGGCGCCATTGTTCTTTCGCATTGGCACAGAGATCACTCTGGCGGTCTTCTCTCGGCGATTCGGCTGGCGAGCAACGGGAGGTCAGACGGTGATCAGGTTCTTGTTACGCTTCCCCCAGATAAGCCAGCGTTCAGAGGAATCATGTTCGATCAACCCATCTCGCTAGAGGCAGACCCCACCGCGGATGAGATCAACAGTGCTGGTGGTAAGACAGTTATGTTGGATGAGGTACTTACTGTCCTCAATGAAACTTTTCTCATATCTGGAGAGATTCCACGCCAGACAGACTATGAAGGTGGCATCCCGGGTGGTGTTCGATATGACCCAGCCAAGGATGAATGGATCAAGGACGAGTTGATCATGGAAGAGAGATTTGTCATGTGCAAGCTCAAAGGTGAGTCCCTCCCATCGGTCAATCAATCAACGTATCTAACGTCTCTGCAGACAAGGGCCTAGTCATCTTCACTGGCTGCAGTCACGCAGGCCTCATCAACATTGCCAGACATGCGAAAACCATCGACGATAACCCTATCTACGCCATCGTCGGCGGCTACCACCTCGCAGATGCGTCACCTGATAAGATGGAGCAGAGCATGGAGGATCTCAAGGATCTCGAGCCGGCTTTGCTGATGCCGGGACATTGTACTGGATGGAGGTTCAAGGGACTTATTGAGAGGGAAATGCCACGTCAAATGGCTCCTATATTTGGTGGAACAAAGTATACACTGTAAAATCGACACTTATTGTTTGTTTTGGTCTTGAACATGGAGTGGATATCTCATTGGGGATGGCCAATGTGAGTCTACACGCGCTGGACAGGTGCAGCGCTTCAATGAGGAGTCTTCATCGAAGACACAACCATTTGGTCGCCTAACGAACGCTATGCATCTCTCTCGGTCTCTTTCAATGCCTGTATAACTGATTGTCTTTACCCGTTTCGGGATGCAACGTCAAACAAAAACAAGGAAGGGTTCCCCGCAGGTAAAATACCCCATGCGTCGGTGATCGACATACCTTAACGCAAACTCAAGATGCGCACCTATGAGCAGTCAAATCTGTGATCGTATGTTAGCCCGTCGGGTAGCCGCACCTATCGAATTGTGAGTATGGTGTCATGACTTTCCATTCTCGTCCCTGTCTGCATATAAGACCCGAAAGTTTAATGGCTAAATGCTTTGAATACGCGCTTCTATGGTTAATGCGAGTATAAAAGTATTGTATTACTATGTATCAACAGTTGTTTTCCAACATGTATCGATACCTCTCTCGTCATCAATATGGCTTCCCTTGTATTTGCCACCCTTATTGCCAGCACATATGGCAAGACAATCAAATCTCCTACTCCACCAATGGGATGGAATAGCTACAACCACTACAATTGTCGGCCATCTGAGGACATCATCAAGATCAATGCCAAAGGGCTAGTTGATCTTGGTTTCAAGGACCTCGGCTATAGTATCGTCACGGTAGACTGTGGATGGCCTTCCAGGGACCGAGATAGCGAAGGAAGACTCCAGTGGAATGAGACTCTGTTCCCGTCGGGTCCCAAAGCCCTTGGAGATTATATCCACGATCTGGGTCTAGAGTTTGGTCTCTATTCGGGAGCTGGATACTTGCAGTGCGGTTCAACTGACATTCCTGCTTCTCTTGGTATGTGCATCGTACAGCTGGCCATAAACTTGTCAGTGCACTAACTGGTTACCATAGACTACGAGGAGATTGATGCTAAGTCATTTGCCGAATGGGGAGGCGATACCCTCAAGTAAGATGATCGTCTGTAACTTACGAAATCTCATCATTGACAATATCCAGATACGACAACTGTTACGCGACATCTAAGACCAACATGGTCGACGCCAGTTCAGCTGAAGCCAAGAGTCCCAACCGCTTCATTAAGATGGCCGCAGCCATCAATGAAACCGATCGCGACATTCAGTACTTCCTTTGCCAATGGGGTATTGGTGAAGATGTTCCTCAATGGTAAGTATCACAGCAAATTGAGTTCCTCTTCTAACAATAATCAGGGCTGCTCCTCTAGGCAACTCATGGCGAATGAGTAACGATATCTTCAATGCCTGGAGAGCCATCTGGCGAATTACAAACCAGGTTGTTGCTCACGCCAAGTACAATGGACCAGGTGCTTTCGCCGATATGGACATGTTAATGTGAGCCACGACGCTGGCCCTTATCGACATATGCTAACCGCCGTAGTATTGGCCTTGGTGCGCTTTCACATGATGAAGAACGCTTTCACTTCGGCTTCTGGTCCATGATGAAATCACCTCTCATCATCGGCGGCGTAATGGACGCCAAGCAAATCCCTGCCGAATCTCTCGAGATCATGTCCAACAAAGAAGTCATTGCTATCAATCAGGATCCTTTAGCAGAAGCGGCGAAACTCGTTATCCGATATACCGAGGAAGAGTGGGATGTCTGGGCTGGAAATCTCTCTTCCGACCGCAAAGTCCTTGGCATTTTGAACTGGAAGAACGAGACGCAGACTGTCAAGGTCGATCTGTCGCTGATTGGGGTTGAGAAGGCGGCTGCTCGAGATGTTTGGGCTCATGAGGATCTTAGCATCTCGGGTATCCAGGAATTCAAACTTGCGCCTCATGAGTTACGACAGCTTGTCTTATCCGACATCACTCCAGCTTCACCCCCCAAGGTCACAGGTTACTACTCAGCTCAAGACGCGACTCTCTCAGGTTCAGCTTCTCTCATCAACTGCAAAGACACAGAATGTCTTCCAACTCACAAAAAGGTCGGATCCATCGGCAGCGATGCTAAAGTGACCTTCAAGTCAGTCAGTGCACCCAAAGACGGTTCAGTCTATCTTGGCATCGATTACATCAATCATGAGTACCATCATACGATCGGCGATTGGGAGACAAACTCCCGGAACATGTCGATCTCGATCAACGGAGAGGATGCAAAGCGATGGGCGTTCCCGAATGCTGGAGGTGATTGGTTTGAGAGCGACCGGCTTACGATCCTTGTCGATGGGTTCAAGAAGGGAGATAGCAATAAAGTGATTTTTACTGCGTCCAGCTCGGGCAGTTGGGCGCCTGATTTGGTTGGATTCGAGGTGCTGGAGTAGTCGAGAAGACATCATCAGAGCAGCCATATATCTTGATATATAAATAGGGCCTCGGAATGTTGAAACCATGTTTCTAGTTGTGTTGCATAACTTTATGTCTCACAAGGATATACAATGGCCCTGTTGATCCCTGTCAGGCAGTTTTGAGTGGAATACCCTACAGTTGAGCAACCAGCAAAGCAGTCAGGCTTTGTAAAACAACAAGGCCTCGACTTAGAATGGAGGACTAAAGAAGGATAGTGACTAATCTTCAAGCACTTTTCATGTACGCAACTGAACGCAACTCCCACTGAAGAAATCTTATCCTTCTTAAACAATTATGTGCAATGGCATGGTTTGGAATTTGGCTCAATAAACCACTTTCAGGAAAGCACACTACAGATCAAATATCACAAGGACGAAATGATTTACTATATCTGATATAGAGGATCGATAGACTTTAGTACTTAAAATCTTAGCCATTGATTGAAATGATAAATTCTTACCTTTGCTGGATTACAAGGGCATTACGGCTAAGTCTCGGGTAATCACCAAGTGCCGTCTCGTCCGGCAGAATGACCTGAAATTGTTAAGCGAGACAGGACTATACGCGAAGATAAAAGTGGCAAAAAATGCAAAAAGAAATCCCCGAAACCTGGATCGAACAAGTGACCTTTCGGTGAGATGTGTTATCAATTACAGCCGAACGCTCTTCCAGCTGAGCTATTCGGGGATTGTTGGTGAAGAGGCGTTGCAAATTGCCGAGATGTCGACAGCCGACACCGACGACCGCGGTGTCCCAGATCGTGGATGCTTGTTACTGTTGATGCCGTCCCTATTTTAAGCGCGACATTAAAGAGTCAGGACTACGCGGCAGTTGTGAATGGTTTCGACACGAATACAGCAAGACATCAGTCTCTCCAATGTCACGATGTCGTTCACAATAGAGAGACAGAATTGAATGCAAATGGAATCACTGAATCTAAAAGGTAAAATCACAGCATGCTAATTGAAAAAAATCAAAAAAAAAAAAAAAAAGAAATAGCTAGCAGCTATCAGTTTCGATCTGATGACCTCCGGGTTATGAGCCCGGCTACGGGAATTGTTAGTGCATGTTCGAGATGAGAGGAAGCGAAATCACATACCGCGCTTCCACTGCGCCAAGCTGCTTTCTTGTGATGTTTTGCCGAGTTCTTTTTGCGCTGTATCAAGGGTCTCGTTCCGTGTATAACTTTACAATCTGGTATCGTCTTGTTGATTGCGGGGCTCGCTTGGATTTAAACAGTTTGTTTGTTCACATGCATTAAACTCGGGCAAAGAGCCGATGTCTGCAAAACCTTCAGCGGCATCCATGCATGACGCGTGACGATGCCTTCAAGGGTAGTTTCAGCTCGCTTAGCACTGGCCATCGTGACAGCTTCTTGAGACGAAACGATGTAACGATCGGGCAACTTCCCGAGCAGGGATCATCTGCCTGTCAATATCTTTCGGCCGATTCTTGTTAGTGATACCACCAGCCGGGAAAGCTGCACCCGAAGGCTTCTCCTTAATCAGACGAGGTCTCCAAGATGTGGATATCGAGTCAATGCGAACTCGGAAGACTATTGACGGGACCCCTTTTTCGGGAGCACGTGGATTTTCTTTTTCAACGGCGCACGGCTGGCCTCGATACGAGTTACCCGATTATTACCGTTTGGGCGTGAGTCAGGGCGATCAGAAGTCTTATGATTGAGGGTTCAGTGATCGGGAAATCCCAATGCTTTTAGCCTGAGAAAAGAATCCTATAGTTCTCTTGGCGGATATTTGTGCAGATTAGAGCGCTGACTCGGAGGCTTTTTAGCTCAAGTAGCTTGTCTGACAGCTCAACTGCATCATCGATTTTGAGTCAGGCCAAGAACATCGAGACAAAAAGTCTTTGCAAGCAAGCCGACGGAAACGTCAATCATTTGGCTCGGGGAACATGTCACAAAATTAGAGAAATTGAAAATGGAGTCAAAAAACAAGAAATACTAAGCTATTATGTATTAGACACGAAAATGAAGCAACTGGTGACATATAAGAACCATAATAAATCATCGTCGTCCCCAAGGGAACCCCATAAAATGGATCCGGAGCTGAATGTCCAAGGGGCAAGGATTATCCGCCAACCGTTTTCCTCTTCCGCAACCGTCTACGTCCGTTCCCTCGCGATGGAGCGAGTCAGTCGAGGCACAAGCGACGACATTACTGAGATCTCGTTGGTAGATCGCGCTCATCCCTGTCTTGGCCTAGTTCCCCTTTGAGACTTAGTCTAGAATGAATTTCATGCCAGGCCCCAGACTCAAAACTTTAGCCAAACTTTATTGACGAAGCAAAAATGCGTGATTGTGTTTATGGAAGGAGGGGACTTGATGGGAGATGAAGGGTTGGGGTAAGGGAGGATCGTCGTGGTTCTTTTGTAGTGTTCGTGGGTGCAGATGGGTGAGACAATGGAAGAGATCTTCGATCTGGGATGGCGATGAGGCTCAGCCACATGTTCCAGACTGAGATACATACCAGCTGATCATGAATCGAACATCCAAGTCTCTAGCCCTCTTCCCCGGCAATAGTCTCCTTCCCGAGTGACGGTAGCGGAACAATGCTTCGCGTGTCAAACCTCAGCCCACCCCAGCCAAGCCTAACCACACGCAGACTGGGTCAAGGAACACGCAGAAAACGCCATCTCCATGGTCCCCTGCCTCCAGTCCTTTTTAGACTCTGCCACGCTCTGGGACACATAAGATCAGCGCAACTGTCTCTCCCCCCTCCTCGCGCTCTCTCGCATGTCTTTTTTCCCTTGGCAGGCAGAATCAGCTCGACCATGGATTACTTTGAGGTATGCTGGTCGATCTTCAGCACCATCTGTCTCGTCAATGTTGTTTTTGGTATTTTGGTCTGTGAGATTACTACGTTTACTGTGCTAGCTGCTGTGCCGATCTTTTCGTCTGCGGCGGGGGCCATTGCGAATGGGCTCTGCTATTATGTTTACTACCTGAAGAATCCTGTCATCAACGAGGTGGTGGCTGCTGTGTTCTCGGACTTCTTCTGGCTGGTATGATACCTTCTAGATCAATTGAGAGTGAATGTTACTGACTAAATCAATAGTTGCAAGAAGCTAGTCTGTTGCTGTACAGTTATATCATCCTACAAAGAGTTCTCCGACCGAAGCAATGGCGCGTCTTTTCCATTATCTTCTGGACCCTCATGGTCTTGACAGCGATCACTCGAGTTTTCATTGCGATCTATCGTGCCAAGTTCTTGATTGAGGGCGTCGCCGAGTTCGAAGTCATCATCAACTATCTTCACATTGGCTACTTCACCTTCATGGCCATCTCCGAATGTCTCAGCGCCTATTTCCTTGTCGTCATTTTCGCCTCAGCCAAGACGGCCAGTATGAGCGCTGCCCTCAAAGTTGGTCTTCTGCGATATTTGACACGCAGCACCGAAATGCGTGTCGCTTTCTTGGCTGTACTGGGGGTCGTGCGAACTATCATCCATCCGTTCCAAACTCCTGGCCAGAAGGCAGTCAACATCGCCAGTCAATTGGATCGCTTCCTCTACGCTCTATTTTGTCTATACCCAATTGTTCTATAGTAAGTCTCATTTTATCTCATCTGTTACAAAGCTAACGGAGTACAGCTTTGATACACTTGCATCTAAGCTCCGCTTCAACGAGGATCGATCGATATATACCCATAGTGACCAAGCTGCTGCTGGCAACCGCTACGGCTTAAGCACCCAGACAAGATGCTATACGACAACAAAGTCCAATTACGCCTCGAAGATGTATGGGGCCGATACCCCGGGAGATAAAAATGCCTCGCAAGAGCAGATTGTCCCAGCCAATGGATCCACTCGCTCCGGAGTATCGGAAGTTGAGATGGAAGACATGGATGTTGAGGGATTCGTTATCAGAAAGACCACTGAGGTTACAGTCACATAGTGATTCGAAGAACTATACGACGCCAGATAATACCATAGATTTATTAATACATAATTGTGCAAACAGTGCTACCTTGCAAGGTTTTGGAAGTGACAGCGATGAACAGCGTAGCTGAGGCAAGAAATGAAGAACCATTGCTCCAATTGATTTGGGGTAAGGTTGGTGTAGCTTGGTGTATGTTTATAGTAGCTAAGAGAGCTCATAAGATAACTGTAAGCTACCTGTGGTAAGCTTGATCCAACTAGACTAACTTCAATGTCTTCCAAAGCCAGGTGCTCACTTTTGAGACCGACACATACGCCCATCATCTGCAACAGACCAAGCCTCACTACCGACTGCGACTGTCGCATAGAAGAAATTCTCAGGATCGTACTTCTTCTTTATCTTCAGAAGCCTATCATAATTGACACCGTAGAAATTCTCTTGCCAATCCTTTTGTTGAAAGTCTGCTTCGTTGACATACGCACCAGCACCAGGCGTCGCTGCCTCGATGATGGGTTGAATCTCCTCTGTCATTCTCTTCTGAGTAGCCAGCATCTCCTCCCATGGGGCTTCGTTATCCCAAGGAAGAGTTAGAGAAACCTGCACGATGGAGTCTCGCCATTGGGGTAGTGCCGAGTTGACGTTGTTGCCCCCGAATCTGGATACGTTGAGACCGACGCCAATATAAATGACTCCCATCTCAGCGAGCTTCTGAGCTGTTGGAGAGAAGTCTTTCAGCTTATCACGTGGCAGCAAACGACCTCCGAAGAGCTGTGTCCCTACTTGAATGTTACCTGCTGGGAGGGGACCCCAGTAGTGATCGTAATGCTCATAATAACTTTGGAAGTGCGTAAAGTTAGGCTCGAATTTGATACCAAGATCAGACAACGAATCGGCGAGCGGCTGAAGGATCTGCTTCACCTCGGCCTCGGTCTTGTCATACGCCGTCAGAGCTGGGATCTGAAGGAACGAGTCCGAGAAGAAGTAGATGATCATAACACCAGAGTCAACAATATTGGGCAGGGCTGCATGAAAAGCGTCGATGGCCTTGTATATAAGCTCTGGTCGTCCTCCAGGTGCAGTGACAAGAAATTTGGCTCCACTGACTTGAGCTTCTGGATGAGCCCGTACAGTAGCTGAGATAACGACGCCATAGTTACCCGTACCACCACCGCTCAATGCCCAGTACAAGTCGCTATTTTCACGCCTGCTGGCTTTGACAAGCTTTCCATCGGCGGTAACGACCTCGAATTCGAGGGTATTATCCGCTGCTAAGCCGAAATTAGTGCTTAGAGCTGAATGACCGCCTCCTTGGGTATATCCTCCTGCAAGCCCAACGGAAGGACATTCTCCAGTAACGACGACTAGGTTCTCGGCATGAGCAGCTGCCAACGCTTCAAAACCTTGAACACCAGCGCCCACTTGGAGGGCTTTCCCTTTATAGTGATCGTCTTTCCAATTGATGACTTCTGTGCCCTTTAGGTAGTGAGTCCAAACAGCGAGAGATCCTGCACCAGTCGAACGGCCGAGGTAGTCATGACCTGTGTTACGAATGACAAGGCGTATGTTCTTCTCCTTGGCGAAACTCAAAGTCGCTGCGACATTCTCGGAAGATGTGGCATTGACGGCATATCTGACGTAGTTGCCGAGCTTACATGGCTTGTCCCTGGGCTGGAATGGGTCGCAAGACTGGTTGGCGAACAGAGGGGCCATCATAGAAGAGGACGACTCCGAACTGATACATATTAGTAGGCAATTAGATTCATTGAAGCACATCATGGTACTGCAGCTAATGAGGCAAGATAAAACAGGGGAGGACCTACTGAACTGATGAATACAGCCATTCATTCTGCAGGCGTGCACACTCTTCAGCGTCATAATTCGGATCATGACATGGACTTCCCAGCGGAACGGTTGCTACCAAGCGGCCCCCAACCGTACTGTTGAGGTGAGCCCAGTCTTCAGCAGAAGGCCAACAAGAGTCATCGGGAAAGCATTTGCAGTCTGGTGCCGTGGCTCTACTGCCAGCTGCACCGAGTAGCAGAGACGGAACGAGAAGGCGGCGCATTATTGCCTGTGATAAGCAATGGTGAAAGCCTCTCATCGACTGAATGGGCGGTAAAGATGCATGAGGTGGTCGTCTTACTCTTCCCCGCAAAGGTCCTTTCGTTTCTTTTGCCGCCCCTGTCAGCCAAGCATGTTCAAGTGGAGAACTGTTGGTGTTACTGGACAAGGATGACTCTGCAATGAAGATCTTTACAACTTTATCGTAGATGGAGGGAAAAGATCGACAGCTGCTTGTAATACGGAAGAACTGTCTATGGATCTAGGTAAATCTAATATGGAAGAGCAAGCATACTTAGAGCCTCTTGGACTTTCTAAGTCTACAGCAAAGGCAAGATTTTCCAAGCCGCGTCAGCGAAAGGTAGACATATCTTCGAGACTTAGCCCTCAACTGCAGCTATTCCTTCATCATCTCGAACCAACTTCGCTCGATTAAAAGCATCATCATCTGTTGGAAATTGCAAGTTCACAGCTGCAATCCTAGCTGCGCTGACTTCCAAGTCACCATCGCCTTCCAATGCGAGAACATGGCCACCGCAGTCTCTGGTTTCTGCCAGGAAGTGAAGATGGTCGCCTGCGACGCTGATACCTTGCATGAAAGCAGGCGACCTGAATCCGATAATCGAACCCTTGATATCGTGGAACGTATGCGAAGCCTGTCGCTTTCCAAGCTCGGCAAGACTTTCACCTAGTGATTGTTGTCCCCCGACCGTCCGTACAATGACTGACTTGAATGTACCTTCAATTCTGTAGACCAGGTAATGATTGTTCGTCGCAGGAAGAAGCTGAGACAAAGTCTCCGTAAACGAATCCTTGCTCGGTATTTGTTTCGAGGCAGCGACAGTCGGTTTGAAATCCGTGATCATCGCAAAAGGTGCCGTGTGCTCAGCGCATGCATCTTTATCCAGCGCTACAACAGAACCATCAGGCTTCATATCGTAAATAACCCCGTCGAGAATGATCATTTCGCCAACCATGTGTCGAAAGGTGCCGAGGCCATGATCGCCATGTGCGAGGAGTTCCGAAAGGGTGATTCCTGTCTCGGCAACTCCATCCATGAGGGCTGAGACAACAGAATATTGGAAGAGATGATTGGATGGCATTTTTGGTGGGTGATGTGCGATGTGAGATGGTGTTACGTGAGTTAAGAGGCACAGCTTGTCCTTGGTTGAGAAAGTTGCATGAATGCGGGGTCTGAATAGCCACAGTCATATGACGAAATCTGGATCAAGACGTCATCAGAAATGAAGGAGGTCAGCTCAATCATCAAGAGATGACAATGACTTCGACAGACCAGATACAGTGGGAGCTATTACTATGCTTCAAAAACATCAGGAGAAAGAGAGGAAGAATTAGGCAATGACCAACTGCCGGATTGAACAGTCTCTGTGTCCGCGAGATACTACATTTTGTATACTCGACACAACATCATGTTCAACTTGAAACACATGTATCGAGCGGCCTGAAATAGCAAATACTGCGAGAACGACTTTTGTTCACATAGCAATTCCTGGCCTAGCCAAACCAATTCCCTTGCGCATTGCTGTCCAAAATGAGGTTTCAGCTGCTTACTAGTCTCAAGCTAGCGCTCTCGTATTCTATTCTGAGTTTTGATAGCCTGCTTTTTTCCCTCCGCCAAAAGACAGGCAACAGTACTTGTAGACTCTCATAGCACCGACTTAAGCCGCAAGTTCACTTTGATGATTCATTGCTTTGTTCACGATTGACCCTCAGCTTCTGCGTTACATTGCACACCGAATGCAAGGGAGATCCGCCCGTGACACGGCAAAAAGCGGCACGGTATGGTGGCTGCTTAGTTGCGGGTTGCCGGGCGGGCCGACTAGCTCCATGCATCTAGTGGCACGCTGAGCCGTTTCCCCAGCCATACCTCGACGGTTCAGCTCGCCACAATATGCCCAATCCTCAATATTGCTGCGCCAAAGTGAGGGGAAACCAATGGCAGGAATGTGATATGTTCACTTTTGTGAGACTGCATGAGATACTGCCTCGAGAGGGGAAGGACTGCTGGATGACAATGGGTATAAAAAAGATGGCTTGCTTCCTCAACTGGAGCGTCTTTTTCTCTTTGAACCTCGACAGGTTTTGAAGTTCAGTCCCGAATCTTCTGATCAAACACCTGGGATTCTATTTGTCACTTAGCGAAAATGGCTCAACGTGCTGAGCATCTCCCGGCGATGCCGCCCCAGGATCCTTCACTACAGGTTCCAAGCGGTCTGCGGGTGGCTTACGCCAAGCATCTTCTTGACAAACATCTCCGCAGCCTGCGATTTGAACTGAACGATGGCGTCAGTCGCAATGAGCCTCTTCCCGCAATAGGCCATGCACCATATAAAGGACATGAAAATCCCTTGGAGCATCTTTCCGAGTACAAAGGTCGCGTTGCCATTGTTGGTGCTGGCGCCACCGGCTTGTACCTTGCTATGATGCTCAAGTACCTTAAGATCTCCAATGTGGATATCTATGAGGCTTCGAATAGAATTGGTGGTCGGGTTTATACGTATCCTTTTGAAAAGGAAAATGCATCGCCTCATAATTACTATGACATTGGGGCCATGCGTATCCCGGAGATCGACGCAATGCAATCGTGAGTATCCCAGACTCTCTGTTTGGTAAGCCAGCTAAAGTTTCACAGGACACTTAACCTCATCGAGGAGCTCAAACTTCCGAAAACGAAGTACGTTCTTAATGCCAAGTGCGAGCCCCAGATGCATTGGTACTCCAATACCGAATCGCCAGAGTAAGGAGACCTACGTTCCAATTTGAGGAGAAAAAATCTGACCTTGAGTAGCGGTACACCATATGATGATCGGATGAACGAGATAATCCAGAGTATTGGGTCAAACTGGGATGAGAGGTTTGCGGAATGGATCAAGACTGGCAAGGATAACCATTCCACGAGAGGCTGGCTCATGTTCACCGACCCGAAGTAAGTACCTTGCTAAACGTCTTTCGCAACCGCTAACGTCCCTTTCAAGTTGGACGTATGACCAGACTGAAGAAGCCGAGTCCGCCTCTACGTAAGTCCTGGGATCTGGTAACACCGTCTACTACTAACACCATGTAGCTCTACTGGTCTATTCGAGCAGTCCTTCATTGAGTCTCTATGTGACTTCAGCGACTTTCAGGCCACGACTGGTAAGCCCTGGTGGCGCCTCGAAGGCGGCATGACAGTCGTCACTGAGAAGATGAACAAATGCATCGAGGATCCTGAATGGGCTCCTCACAACCCTGTCTCTCTGAAGGTCACGAAGAATACACCTGTCGTAGCTATGACAGAGAACCACCAGGAGAACAAGATCGAGGTGACTATTAACGGGGCTGAGGGCACCAAGACGGTGGCATACGACATGGTCTTCAACACCACCGCTATGGGTCCCCTCCAGCGCATGGACATCTCGGGTCTTGTCCCCGGCTTTGGTCTACCTCAGACCCAGAAAAACATTCTTACTGGCATCCGGGCTCTGAGCTATGATCGATCCTGCAAGGTCGCAGTCAAGTTCAAGAGTCGTTGGTGGAAGAACATGTACAAGGCTTCTAAGAACGGTAGCACTTTTGGCGGAGTATCGGGCTCGGACCTACCAAGCAGCAACATCGTCTACCCATCATGGGATGACGGAGATGAGAACTCTGCTGTGCTCATGACGTCTTATACCTGGGCTCAGGATGCTACGCGAATGGGATCTCTGATTCCTGACTACACTAAGCAGAAGCCGCATATCGACGACGCTGTCGTTACTCAGTGCTTCCAAGATCTCGTCAAGCTCTGGGGACAGAGTGAGGATCCCAAGATTACCATTGAGTTTCTCAGAGACCAGTATCTCGAGCACCACGCTTTCGCTTGGTCTCACGATCCCTACACCGGTGGCGCCTTCGCTCTTTTCGGCCCTGGTCAATTCCGCTACATCTACCCGCAGTTCCAGCAGCTCCTCTGTGACGGAAAGTTCGCTATCTGCGGCGAGGCGCTTAGCCCTCACCACGCATGGATTTCTGGATCCTTGGATAGCGGATACCTTACCATGCTGCGATGGCTAGTCCATCTCGACGATAACGACAGAGTTGATGCATTGAAAAAGGCATGGTTTGGACGTGGTAAGGGTGAACATACTGCCGAGTATGATGGGAAGTTGATGAGGTGGACTGTTGAGCTAGGCCAGCAGGCGGCTAGGAAGACTAGAAAGATGC
This sequence comes from Fusarium coicis, assembly GCA_013781345.1. Lineage (NCBI taxonomy): Eukaryota > Fungi > Ascomycota > Sordariomycetes > Hypocreales > Nectriaceae > Fusarium > Fusarium coicis. Next base: position 118,480 of record JAAOAJ010000038.1, on the reverse strand, counting down.
ATCACTGAGACTGCTGCGGCCGGGGGTATAGAAGTTTCGTGGTGTGACTCGTGAGACCATTGTTTCAACTGCCTTCGCGAGCTCAGATTGAACACAACGAAGACGCTGAAGCTCACGTATGTCGGATGCATCGAATTTGGGATTTAATAACACATTTGAGTATAATTGAATCGGAAGCAAAAAGGCATGAGTATCGCGTTCATCTAAAGTCGCTTCTGTCCAAGTATTTGATATCGCTAGTGACATTTATTGCAGATGAGTTTTGGCTGAATCCGACCTGTCGGCATTTCATAGGCTTCTGACAAATCTTGACCACATAAATCCGCCTGATGAAGGCATTTTGGTAGCCAAAAGTCACTTGAAGAATGTCGTCTGGAATTGTTGGCCGCATCGGGATTGGATATTGGCTTGACACATTCCTAACGCCCGATGGTCCGTCCCGGTGCAATGCACCACGTATCGGTTCACAAAAAGACAGTAATGATCACTAAAGTAAAAGGAAAGAATAGCGAATTGCACATAGAGTAGTCTTGACATCAATTGACGAAGCTCATACTATGCTGTTCTGCTATTGTTTGTGTAACAATAGAAAACGACATCAACGGCATCAGTGACCTTAGTTCAATTACTAGGCTTTAGACTAATCGAAGCCCACCAAAACTGGATCCTGGGTCCCTAGTCGGCCCAGTCTAGTCCGCTACTCTATGCTGGAATGGGCTGGAACAACTTTGCGTAACGGAATGGGTTTTGTAATAGTGCCACAAGTGGCAAGCCCGATCACACATAAATCTGCTTAAAGCGCAGTCGAGGCCATGTACTTAAGTTGTATAGAAACAGAGACTCGGATCAAGCATAAAGCTCTCCGCACCAGACCATCAACGTATCATCACTTAAAAGGCAAGCAATGAAGCTGACTACCATCTTCCAATCTACAGCGCTTGTCGCAGCCTCTCTCACCGAGCTGTCACAAGCTCAGGCCTTCACTCCGCGTGGCTTCACAATACCCAAGCGCAAAGAGCTATGGCAGCCAGAAGTCGGTACGCCATGGCAGATCATCCTCTCCGAAGTCGTCAAAGTTCCCAAGGCAGGTGTTAGCTCGATGACTCCAGATGTACCTATCTGGGATATGGATCTTTTCGAGACCTCCAAAAGCACAATCACCACTATGCAAAAGGGAGGGAAGAAAATTATTTGTTACTTCAGCGCTGGTTCGTGGGAGAACTGGCGTAAAGACAAAGACAGCTTCCCGAAGAAAGACCTTGGTAAGGTCATGGATGGTTGGCCCGATGAGAGATGGGTGAATATCAGCAGTGTTGCTGTGAGAGCTATTATGGCGCAACGGATCAAGTTGGCCGCTGAGAAGGGATGCGATGCTATTGATCCTGATAACATGGACGGATATGTAAGTCACCTATTAAAGCGACTGGACAAACCACTAATCACCACTACAGCAAAACGACAACGGTCTTGGCCTCACTGAAGAAGACACCATCTCATACATCAAGTTCCTCTCTGCAGAAGCAGCCAAGTATAACATGGTCATGGGCATGAAGAACGGAGGAGATGTCACAGAAGAGGTTCTTCCATATGTCGCCTTCTGCATCAACGAGTCTTGCATCCAATATTCGGAGTGCGACTTGTACCAGCCCTACATCGAGGCCGGAAAGCCAGTCTTCAACATTGAGTACCCTAAGGGCGCACCTAAAGTGAAGGCTAAGGACAAGAAGAAGATTTGTTCTACTAGTGGTGCGGCGGAAGGATCAGATGATTTTAGTAAGATCATCAAGACGGTGAATCTGGATAAATGGGCCATGTATTGCTAAGGGTTATGGAGTACTCGGCATTAGCGAACATTAAGTTTTGCGTTTCTTAATTCCAGCTCATTTTCCCTTGTCGCATAAAGCATGAAAGAGGTTTCTCGATTAATTTCTCTGAAAGCTTGTTGGTGACATGTAGATATAGGATAGCGCACCCAAATATGGATGGCAGAGGGCAGAGTAAGTCATGGTATGTATTTTAATGTCTTCAAGACAGATGATAACTATATACGTGTAACGTATGGCTCAGAAGCCAGAATTGAACGACATGGCAGCCTAGTCAGTGCCGCTGCATCCAACAAAGTTGTTGCCGGAAGCACCAGTGTGAGTAATGGCACCAGCATATTCGCAGTTGGTGTTGATAACAACACGGTCAGCACCTGGAGAACCTGAAAACACGTCAGAAATAATCTTGATTCGGCGCTACTTCTCAACTCACCACCAGTGTAAACACCGCCGCTCTTGATGGGGAACTCCTGGTAGGGACCGTCGACAAGGAAGTCAAAGCCCTCGCGGTTGTTGTAAGTGTGAGGGTAGGTGGAGCTGCCAGCAGTGTCGTCGTTCTGGTAGTACTGGCAAGCAGCGTTGGCAGCAGCGCGGACTTGAGAGGCGGAGTAGTTGGTGCTGCCGCAGGTGGTGGCGGATTGACGGCTCTCAATAGGGCTGGCAACAGCCAGGCTGACAAGAGCAGCGAGAGAAGCGATAGACTAAGAACTGGTCAGCATTGATGTTGATTGGGTGTGTTTTTGTAGGTATGGTGTACCTTGAAGAAGAGCATCTTTTCAATGAGTTTGCAACAACCAACGACGGATGAGAGCGTGCAGGAATAGTTACATCATTGCTAAGAGCTCCCTCATAGATTTTATAGTTGATGATCTCTATGTCCTGCGTATACACGGAACACCAAACATATCAGTCCATTGAAACCTCGGTGTCCCAAAACATGTAGATCTTCAGAGAGAGAGGCAGGTGGATGAACGCATGAGTCCGATTGGCCGCATAATTCACCAAGTTTCGAGATAGTATCACCACCTGCTTAATTCGGATGTAGGTCCGGCAGATGGGCAGATCTAGCTGGGCGTAGTCTGGCCAGTCACATCAAAATCCCGCACCGCGAGCGGGTCGTGATCGGCATATAATTGTCTCAGCCAGCGCCCATGTGTTGCTCTTATCGCAACCATTGGAGCCCTTTTGTATTTCATCCTCGGAAATCGGATGTGATACGCCGTGTTAGCGCCAATCGTCTATCTTGCAATTCCGCTTCTTGTGCGCAATCGCTTCATCCTGCTTTCATTTCATGCTCTCTCTCCTTCGCTTCTCATCTCTCTCATTCATCTCCGCACGGAAAATGACCGACCTTTCGAAATTACTGAGCGACAGCTCCGTGTCGGCTCAACAAGCTGCTGAAAAGCTCGCGGGCCCTTGTCTCGAAGCTATCAAGAAGAATGAAGACCCTTCAAAGATTGAGGGGGAGTTTGATGGTCTCTGGTCTTCGGTACTCTCCGCTGCCGAGCAGACCCCCCACGACAAGCAAGGGAAGCTAGTGGAAACCTTGCATGCGATAAAGAGCATTCCGCAATCTGCAGAGACAGCCAAGAAGGTTGTCGTCTGGGGTGAGGAGAAGCGCTGGGATGAGCTACCCATGTTTGGGGGCAAGGCACGCGAGCAGCTCGACATCGGTAAGCTCCGCTCTCCGACAATCTCCAAGCCATACTGACTCTGATAAGCACAAGAAAAGTCGGATGAAGCCTTCGTCAATATCAATGGCTTCTTTGCGCGCGCAACTGCTGCTGGGGTTGACGACCTTAGCCTCTTCGCCATTTGGACTTTGCGTGAGGCGCTTGAAGACCCTGCTGCTGATAAGATCTCGGAGACGTCGCCCAAGCTATTGAAGGCCTCTTCTGTCTGGTTCATCTACGCCGCTGATGCTCTTGCGAAGGCGAGCAAGGATGGAAAGCAGTTCGACGGCAAAGTCGCCAAACCGGGTGCTAGCCTGACGGAGTTTAAGGACGAGCCTGGTTGGAGGGGCTTCAACAATGATCGATGGAAGGTCTGGCACGATAGGCTGTCGACTCTGAAGGAAACAGATGTCCCAGAGGAAGCCAAATTGTTGGTAGTTCAAGCGCTGAGTGGTATAACAAAGGTTTAGGTGAAGACATCCTCCAATTAAAACAATACATCGATTTACCGTTTCCTGAGATTTATTTACTTCTTTGTGATTCGTCGATGTCATCCAATGAGAAGTCCTTCGTCATGTTATGATGTCCGCAGCCTTTTGTTCAACCTGCAGGAAATGTCAGCCGCACGTCGAAACCCCTCATTCATTTCATCATATTCACTCGACTGCAAATGGCTCTAGTGATACGAGATGTCTCCGCACTGAAGCCGGACATCCGTCTGGCTCAGGCGGTATCAGAGTTTGAAGCCGCACTTACCGCTGAACAAAAACTCACCTTCAGAGCCTCGCGAACCGCGGCCCTGAGCACAGCACCAACCATGTCAGACGTCATGCGTCTCACAGCAGAGATGGACCTCAAGGCAACGAGCAAGCATGGACGCATACGATGTTTTGGACCGCGATTAACCAACATGCTTCAAGCTATTCAGCAGTTTGCAGCCCTGGGCGATATAGTGGTCGGCGGGTCCCAGAACCTCATCGCATGTGGAGTATGGTCCGCTGCGAGAATGACTGTTCATGTGAGAGCCAAGAGCTGACCACTATTACCTGAATCGCACTAATGTCCTTGTTTTAGGTGATGACCGGATACTTGACGCATCTAGAGAAGCTCTCAGTCCTGTTTATGACTGTCGGCCGGAACGCACCGCGATATCAAGCAATGGCTGCCATATATCCCAAGTCCAAGAACCTGCAACGATACCTTTGTGAATACTTCATTGTTGTCACCAATCTATGTTATCAACTCGTTACTTGGGTTCAAAAGCCAGCTTTGAATCGAATTTCAACTTCCCTCAGAGACCCTGACATGAAAAGCTTCCAGGCAGACCTAGACACTTGGTCCGCGTCCATCAAGGAAGAGGCCGATCTCTTGCTCAGCCAACGTTTCCAAGAGGAAGCCAGAGAAAACGCGACCTTTAGATCGATAATATCGTATCGGTCTGAATATATTCATCATCGGCAAAAGATGGACAGAAGCATTCGCTTTCTGGACGCTTGCTCACAGCATGATTATCGCACAACATGGAAGCAGACGCGCAAGCGTGGGACAACTCGCACTCTGCCTTCATACTGTGAATATCAAAAATGGAAAAACACTCCGTATGTCAGTGATTCAATTCTTTTCCGTGGCAAGCTGGGGGCAGGGAAATCTGTCCTCCTCGCGAATATCATCGATGATCTAAACCTTCTTCAAAACGCCATTACGCTATACTTCTTTGCGCGCCACGACACTCCAGACTCTCTTAGCTCTCGAACTATCCTCGGGTGCCTGGCCCGACAGCTGTTGGAAAGTTTCGTCAACGATACGAGGTTCGACCACATATTCGCGGAGCGCGTATCTCAACTAGACCTCGATGATATTATTGTGATCTTCAATACCATCCCATCTCATGGTCGACCTGTATATGTCGTAGTCGATGGACTCGATGAAGGCTCCACAGAAGAACAAGAAAATGTACTGCGCTGTCTATCATCGATCAAATCCAATGGCTACAAGATCTGCATATCAGTCAGGACACCTACGGAAAGCTCAGTATTGGAAGGCCAGTCTTACGAATTTGAAGAGTCTATTCCAGAAGAAAATCAGGACATATCCGACTTCGTGCAAGTTGAAGTCGACCAAAGAGTAAGAAATAAACGACTAGTCACTCTAGACCCGTTGCTAGTCCGAGACATCAAACAGGAGCTGCTCGATGGCGCGTGTGGGATGTAAGTACCTGGAAAGCTACAACTTTCTCACAGTCTACTAACAGCTTCCTTTGAAGGTTTCTGTGGGTTGCACTGCAACTTGATTCGATATGTTCCGAAGTATCTGATAGTGCAATACGCGAAGCAATTCGCGACCTTCCGCGGGATCTCACGCAGACATACGAACGAAATCTACTCAAGTCCAGCTCAAGTGACTCCAAGGGTTACCACATTAGAATTTTCAAGTTGCTCGTTGGCGCCAGAGAGCCGTTGACTAGAGAGCAGCTACGAGAGGCTGCTAGTGTCAAGACAGGGCACACCATTTGGAGTCCACAGCAGCACATCAGTAACATCCAAGCAGCCCTAAGGTTCTGTGGCTGTCTTGTGATGGTCGATGAAGAAGATGATACTGTCAGATTTATTCATCACAGTGCTCGAAGCTTCTGCCTCAACTCGCCTAGGAATGCAGCAAAATGGACCTTTACTGAGAGGGAAGCCAATCTTGCTGTTGCTGAAACCTTGGTGACCTATCTCAGCTACAATGTTTTCGACACTAGGATATCTAAAAACGTCGTCCCCAAGATTGACGCCAACGGCATACCTGCAAAGGTTGCATTGAGTACGATGACAAACCACCAAGTGGGGAGTCGCGTCACGAACAAGTTGTTCAGACTGAAATCTCAAGTTAAACAGAATATCGGCCCAACTCTCGCTGAATTCGGCCCAAGTTATCAAGAGAGCGATGCGCAAGAATTCTTTTTGCTTTCATATGCGAAGAATAACTGGATACGGCATACTTCGCAATTGGAGAGTCTTCCGTCGCTGCCCCATTGGTATCATCTGCTGGATCATGCTACCTTTGGGGTCAAAAGTGATGATGTTTATGATCCTATGAAACAATTTGCCATACGTACCGGCAGTAAGATAGGCCTATCCCCTTTCAACAAACCAATATATGCACACCCACGGATGATCTGGGCACTGTTGAATGGCCACATTCTTCTTCTCAAACGCGAGACTATCAAGTATCGTGGAGTAAGAAAGCTACAGGCCTTTACTTGGCTCTGGATTCTTGTAACGAAACTCCGAAAAACGACCGTTTTGTATCAACTGGACTATCATCTTGTTAGGTGGTTATGTCTGATGGTTATTCGCCTAGGTACAAGTCAGCCAGTGAAGATGCTCCTTTTACGTCGGCTTTCAGCTTCTGATGATTGCTTTGTTGAATTCGCTCGCGAAGCTGTACTTTCTTCTGACGCTGAAGCCTTTACCTTTTTCCTGATTCGTTTCACGACGGAGGATGTTCAGCATTTCAGGAACAATGCATATCTTATAGAGTGGGCAATATCATCTGGAAACGTAGCAATGCTCTATCTTCTCGTAGGCAAAGGCCTAGCTACAGATCCCATCGTCAACGGGCGTGGCATTACTCAAGCGTTGAAACTCAACGTTCGAGATGAACTCAAGTTTCGCTTAGTAAATGTCCTTTTTCGTACTACTTTCGACGTAGGTACCCTTGGAGAAGACGAGCTTTATGGAGCGATTGCACTGTTTCGTTATCGTACCAGCCTCCAAAACGTGTCCCATACAGTTCGAAAGGTGTTGGCCTCGAGTAGCCGCATATCTAGCCGAAAAGAGGATATCCTTTTGCGCATGGCATGCATATTGGAACATGAGGAAGAAACTCTATTTCGATTCTTAGATACTACTGATGCGAGTACATTGGGAAGAGGCTGTCTAGATATTGCACTTCGTGGTCCTTTCAAAGACCGAAGGAAACTCATCTGGACTCTTCTTAATTTCGGTGCTCAGGCAACTACTGAAGTAGTGGACCGAGCCTTGGAGTTACGACATTGGAACCTTGCATTGCATTTCCTCACCAAGATCAAACCTAATTTCTCGTATCCTTATTTCTACTCTGCTACCACTAGCGATTCGGTAGCTACCATCGACTCATTCCTCAACAATGCTGAGCTCAAAAAGGACCTGCATACTGACATGCCACAGCAATGTCAGTTGCCTATTGTGCAAACATATGGTTGGGCGAAATGGGAGTTCTACTTCGGACCTCCATTTGTTGGAGATGGACACTGGGGAGCGCTAGGTGCAGCTCAAACCCGCGGTCTTACCGACAACATACATTCACAGCTCACCACGACGCAGGAACCCAGTAATGCGCGGTTCTCTAGCCAATTTAAAAACAACCGGAGCGAAATGACACTGGCTGTTGAGACAACTGTATTCATGATGGGTCTACAAAACCCACTACGACCCCAGACCCCGTGCTTGAGACTTAGTACCCCAAGCAGCTTCGAAGTTATTTCCGCACTCACCAGAAGATGGCAATCAATATCGGACAGCCTTGCCCTGCTGGATACCGACGAAAACTCCGTCATGGTGACCCATTATGAGAATTACTATCCGATGTGGGATAGCATAAGTCGAAACAATGACTTAGGTCGCTGGTTGCTGCCAGACTCATTCTGGGACACTCCAAAGATTCGGCAACTCGTTGAACAGCGTAGGTATCTGGCGCGTAGAAATGACGAAGACGCCCATTGGGGATTACAAATTCTAAGCAAATGCCTTGCTTTATTTTCGAATCTACCGCCTGGATTGACCCTAGACGCCCTGGACGAGGTAGGACTATCCTTTCCGTCGAAACCCTACGAATGGCCACAGTTTTCAGGAAGACTCTTGTCCGACCCAACCTACATGGCTCTCCGCATTCAATGGCTAAGGACTTTGGGAGTCATGTTCAACAAAGGGCTGCTTACAAAGTGGAATATTACTGAGCAATTGTTAGTAGAAATGGGTAGTATGGTTGAGGTCCTGCCTGGAATGATTGACATGTACCCAGGGCTTGCACATCGTCTTGACGACCATTCCACTATGCCTGAGACTCTGGAAGCAGCCTTTCTCGGTGCTGAGGGCAGGAAGGTTCTCGCAAGTCTGGTCCGTCGGTTAGGTAACTGGGCTATAAATGTTTGCTTGTGGATTGAAACAGTGGACACAGGAATATTCATGTGGTCCATGGGTGAGAATGCGCCTCTATCGTTCACAAGGGCATTCCAATCATTTCGCGAAGTGGGTGTGGTTGATGAAGACATGGAGATGATAGAACGATCACTGGATGTTGCTAGGGGGAAAATATCAGAGCTCGAGTAACTACTTATCTGATATTTCTTATTCACAGCTTCCCCTTGAACGGGAACACTGCTCAACGCCCTTTTGCTTTTGCATGGTCTTTTCCATTACCACCCTTAATTACCGTGTAAACCCCAAATGAAGCTCCGCCATCCGATATATCTCCCATGCTCGCGGTGATCTGAATGACCTTTGGAACTCATAGCGGACGGAGATATTGAACTTCTATGCTTTGGGTGGCTATCATATTCGATATCAAGTCGAGCATTCCAGGGTTTGTTTTAGGTGAGCACCACCTTGTAACTTTGGTAGGGATCATGGCGTGTGGCAGTCGAGCGGTGAGGATGCCGAGAACGCCCAAAACATCGTCTAGAAAGGATCTTCGAACACCGCCATGGCAAATTTCCTTAGATCGGCAGACACTATCGCCTAAGGCGTAGAACACACTGCAAGTCTTAACGGGGAGCCAGTAGGTTCTCGATTCGGAGTTCAGAGTCGACGCGGGTGAAAGGTCGTGGAATAGCACGATGCGGCGATGAGAGATGGTCAACAGTGAGTTGAGCGTTTTACTGAATAGCCTTCCGGTACTGCCACGGCCATCTTGTCCCCCGTCCAATCATTGAACGGCCATCGCATCAGGATGTATCAACTGAACGCGGCACCGTATGTCGAAGAAGTCATCGAGATCTTTTTGATCCACAGGCATAGTCTTTGGGCCAGACATTTTTAGTGGAAAGTCGATGGAGCCAACCAAGTAACAGATTACATGTTGAAAACAAAACTGTATCCTTGATATCGTACTAAAACTATCTTATGCTACGGTCGTCTACTTTTTCAAAGTACCCGCAATCTGAGGCTTTAGGTACTTAGCAATGTAGTCATCGTTCTTCCAGCCCGACCAATCAGCCTTCTTCAGTCCCCAAGAATCATCAAACTCCTGGATACCCTGACGAGTATAATACCGACCAACAATAACCCAGATGAACCAACTAGCCTTGACCTCAGGCAGGTACTCCGACAAGCAGCTCACATAAGTGTTGGCGGTATTGTAATCAGCACCATTCATAGCTTGGCCAAACTCAGTCAACATGACGGGGAAGACCTCAGCGACGTTGGGGTCGCTCTCGTTCATGGCCTGGAAACCCTTGTTGTATAGGTTGTAGCGGAGGGAAGAGCAGCTGGTTCCACTGTTCTCGTAGTTGTGAATCTCAAGAACGAGCTTATCCTTGCCGTAGCCGACAAAGTCATCTCGGTTGAATACTTCACCTCCTGGTTGGAGCTTCTCACCGGAGTAGAGGGGAGTGACGTAGGTGTCGTAGTTCATACCGGAGATGACGATGATTGCATTAGGGTTAGCCTCGTGGACTGCATCGGCACCTTGGCGCATGTACTTGTAGAGATCACTCCAGTTGTATGACTTGTCACGGAGAGCGTTATTGTTTGTAGGTTCACGGGGCTCGTTGCGCAGAGACTGGGTGATCTTGGCGGGCCATTTTTTGCTCTGTTTATAGTCAGTATGTGGACGTCGGGGACAGTAAGTAGCGAGGGAACCTACGTGAGCTGCCATATATTTTCCACCTCGAACCCAGTTGTCGACGTTGAACTGAGTATCTCCCCACCAAGTGTTGCCATCGGTACCGCCACAACACCACTTAGCCTCGGAGATGTGGTTGTCGAGGTCAATGTAGATCTGTTGGCGAAGACACTCAGCAGCAATAGCGTCGTAGACCTAATAGCTTGTGAGAATTGCCTCCATTGACAGAGTACTAATTGAACTTACCTCAAGACGTGTTGTCTGAGCTGTGAAAGAAGGGTTGTTCTTCAACACCTTCTGGAGAATAATTGTACCATTCTCTTTTCCAAGACCTTCCTCGAAGGCAGTCTTGAGATCAACATCCTTGCCATTGTTGGCAAAGATCTGGTCAACAAGCTCAGTGGCAAAGGTGAGACGAATAGCGTTCATGCCAATACTCTTGATATCGGAGAGGACATCCTTGATGGATTGGTACTGCAGACCTTCAGGCACCATGACTTCGCCGTGGCCGGGCCAGTTGGCTCCAGCCAGGCTGATCTTGTCGCCATTGGCGTTGACGATCCAACGACCCTCCGTTTTGAAAGGTCCATTGGGCCATGCTGCTACAGCATTGCCAATGAGGCAGCTGAGTGCCAGGAGAGGGCTGACGAGTAGCTTCATGGCGGCGAAAGATGATGAAGCTGGGAGTTCGATCCTGATTCGAAGGAACAAACTTGCATGAGAATCTCCCAGACCTTATACTTTTTCCAATACGACACCAAATCAAACTCAAAACCACCGACGCCCCGGAGCGGACCGAGCTTCTTGGCAGTTCTCATCTCGCGCAGCAACACCTGACGTATGTCCTCCTGAACTAATGGTACGAGCAGCAGGGGTTAAAAGCTGGGGAAGACAGATATTCCCCCAATCCAGGGAAACAAGTCTGTCGATCTTGACGCTATTCAGATGCTTGTCTCCCCCGCACAATAAACATCCAGCGTCGATGCGACCCTGTGCGCTTTCGGCTCCGGTATCCCCGACCCCGCAAAATTCCTGGTTAGTGATGCGGGGTGGCTGTCACGAGTGTGAGTAGCATGAGGGATCCTCGGCATTGGAGGCGCTAGAATAGGAAATCTTTGGGCTTCGGAGCATTTGGGAGCGATAATACGACGGTGAGAGGTGCGGATGAACCTGCGGAGATCTTCCCTTAATAAGGATAACAGCCAGGACCGTGCGGGTGAAAAGTCAGAATGATCCGTTGTAGAATATCAGGCCGATTAGCCCGCTTAACTTACAACTGGGCAGCAATTTCTTCGTGGTAATTCTAATCCTCTCCTCAAAAAGCAAGAAAACATCAATCCTCGATAAAGGTATTAAACTAAAACCCACAAAGGCTAATCTAAGTCTACACTAAACTTATCCTAAACCCCATCCTAAGCCTCTCCTAGACCTATCATAAACTTGCATAGGTTACCCAAGCTTTTTATCACTTAGGATCAATGTCCTGAGTTTTCTTTTCTCTACTTGCCTCCCTACTTCTTCGGCGTTTACAACCATTCGAATACAACATCACCCTACAGCTACAGTTAACATGTGACGTCGCATCAAACCGACCTCTTTAGGGTAGGTAGATATGATCTATCATAAGCCGTATTCAATCGTGAAGTCGTGATAGGATTAGAGCGTATCTGCATAAAATATCACATGGAAAACGGCAGCTCTAAATTGAATATCTTCTTTACAAAAGCGTTTTCATTTGATAGTCGTGATTGCCATTCCGGCATCGTGAGTGAGCTCCGCGTCAATGCCGTCTAAGCAGTCGTAGTCTCAGGCTTCTGTCCCCAAACAACCTTTTGAGCAAAGTATCCGTGATGCTTTCCAGAGCGAATCTCTCTTCGGAACTGAGCGACGTAAACAAGAATCTCCTCTCTCGTCCATCCAAGTGTATGCGCCATAAACAGAATGAAGCCCTCGCTATCTGTCTCAAGACCATACTTGGTGTAAGCACCCATCCGCTTCTCAACGGGGTCCTTGGGCCACGTGCCAACAGGGTTCTGTCACATCCGTTAGCATTAAGTGTTAAGTGTAGAGGGATAACTTACTCGGAAGTCGAATTCTTGAATGTTGATGAAACCGGCCTTTTCCATGGCCGTACGCTGAGTACCGTCCTCAACGACGCTGAAGCTTGTACCAATCTTCTTACCACCCTCCTTGAAGAATTCACCCCAGTGACCCATAGCAGAGTTAGGGGCGACAGTACCGTCATCGCTGCTGACGTTACAGGAAGCTTCGTGGCTTTCAATCCAGGCGCCAGGTTTGCAGACTCTATAGGCCTCAGAGAAGAAAGCGTCCCAGTCTCTCACGCTGCCCATGAGCCATCTGACGTGAATGTAATCGGCAAAGTCGGACCTGAAAGTCCATTCGCGAGTACAGTCTTCGATCTCGCTGGACTTGGGTTAGCGGTATTTTGAGGAAGGGGATGGTATGTACAATTGAACATTAGGGGGAACCCAAGAGGGCTGGATGGGAGAGAGGTCGGTTCCGATAACCTCAGCGCCAGGGTATTCGTCGGCGAAATCACTAAATATCTGTTAGATAATCCAGAGAATTGAAGGGCGCAAGTTACATGGCCCAGATACCGGTGCCGGTACCGATATCGATAGCTTGCTATGTGCCAGGTTAGTATCGAATGGAACAGGCACGGATGGGGAACTTACATGAAGCTTCTCTTCTTTGAGAGGAGCCAAGTGAAGTTTATCTCCCAGACCAAGGGTAAGGATGTGGTGACTGACAGCATGTTAGTGCTTAACTATCGGCTCATGCAGGTAGCTTACGTGAGATCCATCAAATCATTTTGCTGCTCATCATTGGAGGCCCTTGAAAATGTCAGAAACAGGCAGAGATTAGACCGTGGTCACATCAATGTACCAGTATTGAGCATTGCCCTGTTCGCTGTGATAGGTGCGGCCATGGATGGTCCTGTATTCAAGGATACTAGAAGTGATGGAAGCAGTGGATGAGGCGTTATCCGGGTCAAGGGTTGAGTCAGCGTCAGCATTATCATCGGCACCTTCAGCCTCAGCCTGTGCTTGTTCCTGCAGTATCCAATGAGCATCCCAATCACATCTAGTTAGGTATCCTTCACACACCTCATTGACTTGTGCCCAATGCTGCGGGTCAAGGATTGGACCGGACGTGGCAGGAGCTGGAGACCCTCCAGTAGCCGCCGGGGCCTCGGGAGCAGCCGAAGCTTGGCGGGTTGGCTCAGGCGTTTCCGACATTGTTTGTTTGGCTTGCACTAAAAACAGAGCAAACGGATCTACAGTCGCAATGACTCAAAGCAAAAAAAACAAAGAATCAAAGCGTCAGCTACGGAGTAGGTGGAATCATTTGAGGGATTAAACACAGAGAGAAGTGGACTGATTGGTTTGGCAGGGCAGCACGGACTAAATACTGCTCCGGGAGAACCCATGTGAGTGCGACTCTCACCATTGGCCAGGTAAGTTTTGAGAGCTTCCTGAATGGGAACATCCCTCGGGTCTAGACTCGTGGATCTGGAGGATAAAAGCACCGGGGACGATGGTTAAAAAGCCGATGAAGCCAGTTTCTATGTATGTTTGGATTAATACCGACCTTTTCTATAGCCAGTAGGTCTAATGGCGTTGCAATAATTGACTGTAATGCGATTTATAGCATGTTGTCTCAAGAATTAACGACCGGAGCTTGCGACAGTGGGGTTCTTGGCTTCGGACAGCACCCAGATCAGGCTAATCACCATTTGACAGGCCACGCAGCACCTGGAAAAGATATCATCCGTCACGAATAAATTGCTCAGAACTCATGGGATTATCAGTAAAATCAAATGATTATGTGCACAACTCCGCCGCCTTTTGATCTACCGAGCTGACATGCTCTGAATCATCAACATCACCAATATGTAACCCCATCGCCATACCCCGCGCCATGTGAACAAGCATATGGCAATGCAACGCCCATATTCCCGGGTTATCAGCGACCAACGCCAATACGACATGACCGCGCCTCGGTACACTAACGGTATCCTTTCGCACTGAAAACTCGAGATCTAACCCGTTTGGCGGCGCCTCATCTGTGTAGGGGTTATAGCTGCCCCAGCTCCCGCGACCTGGATTTCTATATGATGATAGAACGTAGAATGAATGTCCATGAAGATGAAACGGGTGCGCGCCATCATCCAAGTTGTTGATGATGATGTCAACTCTCTTTGGTTTGCGGTCTGATATTCCGATAAATGGGATGAGTTGACTATCGTCCCATGAAGTCCGGTTTTGAGCCAGTAGAGGTGGCGTTTGTGGCGTCCAAGATGTATGGTTGATGAATCCGACTGGTGCATAGTCCATGTGCGCCAGCTTTTCAACCTTGGCGTACAAAAGAATAGTCTGTTCTGCTTTTGCTGGAAGATCCGATACCTGAATTGCAGCTTTCAGATTTTGAGAGCCAAGGGCCTGGATCTCACCTTGTTCTAAAGGCGGCGGAACAGGTTCATTGGGTGATCCCTTTGTTCTTGGGCTGAACATTGGGAAGCTTTGGGTTGGGTTGAGTGCTAGGTTGGGATAGCCAAAGTTTCTGCCAGGTTACTCAGTCTCCATCTCTAATGATAATGAGATAGGTAGTAACTTACTCATCGTCCATATAAACTGTAAGCCAACGGTTTCCCTCATAGTTCTCCTTCCACTCAACCTCGAGGTCAACTCTCTCACCAGGATACAGGATACCGACTGTTTCAGTGGCTTCAGCCTTGACAGCGAAACCTCCGTCCACGTTGACTGGTCGAATGGTGGCTCCACTAACACTCAAGGAAAGGCCTGCGACAGACCCTATGTTGACAACTCTAAGTCTGGCCTTCTTCTTGCTCCCAGACGTCATGAGGGGCTTGAGGTCACTAAATTGGACCTGTGAGCAGACGACAGGTCTTGCAGGAACAGCCATGGAGCATTCAAAACGTCCTTGCCCATTGACTAGCAATGAATCTGGGACGGGTTCATTCCCTCGACTACTCGCATCAGCATACCAGCCTAGCACTTGGGTCTGGCTTTGGTGAAACCAATCACCGATCATGAGGAGGTAATCTTCTTGAGGGAGGTCAACTTCATTTGGAGAATGAACAATGAGACCTCCCCATAGCCCATCAGCGCGTTGAACCTCGGAGTGGGAGTGCCACCAGAATGTCCCCTGTTCTTCATCGCCAATAGTGAAGTTGTAGGTGAAACTTCTGCCGGGAGCGATAGGACATTGAGTAAACCCAACAGCACCGTCCATACTGTTCTGGTCTTTGATACGCAGGCCATGCCAGTGAAGAGATACGCCTTCGTCTTGAAGGTCGTTGCGGACTTGAATCACAAGTCTGTCCCCGGACCGGGCCTCTATGAGGGGTCCTAGAAATTCATCTGCGAAGTTAGTAAGTGTAAGCACCATCTTTGACGAAGACCTTACTGTTGACAAGGTATACTCGCTTCTCAACTCCATCTGGCGATCTCGTTCCAGCTGCGATAGTCCAGTTGAATGAGAGTGTTGTTGGAGGACGTGATGTATGGTCTTCAGGATGGAGGCGGTACCCAAGATGTCCGGTAGTATCATGGCTTGGTCGGCTGCTTGACACACCATGCAATGCCACTACGATCCCGATTGCCGATAGTAGTGCGACCACGATAAGAACTGCTATCCATCTCCAACCGCACGTGTAACGCCCCGAAGGCGGGGTTCGACCATCTCGCACCTTGACCTCCTCTCTCAGTTCAAACTCCTCAAGCAAAGCATCAGCTTCTTCATCGTGAGCGACCATTTTGACTTGCATCTCTCAACCCAGAGGGCATGATCTTTGCTCTTTTGTGACAGAAGTGAGTCCCCATTTTGCGTGCCGTACATCCGCATCCCGATAAGAAAAAGCCCCGAGCGCTTGTGATCCCCAATCTCACAAAGATCCCCCACGAGATCAATCCCCACCCGCTGATTGGCTCACCACCATCGGTCAGCGAATTAGTCTAGTATTAAAGCAAGACACTCCCAACTCGGGAAAGATATTCAAGGTTGCAATTTACATCCGGTGCATGATCATCTGCTTCTTGCTAATCAGATGGATATGATTTGAAACGTGTGAGTTGAAGAAGAAAATCTTGTGATCATCGCCAGATCTTGCGGTGCTACGCTACTCCACCCGTCGACGAGGTCTTTTTGTTTCGACTCTGCTTTTTCGTACGATTATTTCCGATAGGAATAGGGATCTATAAGTTGCCAAGATGTGGCAGTGTTTTGAGTCTTGGCTCCTCTGGTTTTACCAGCTGGTTAAGGATTGGCCTTGGTTATCAGACATGATCTTCTCTCCCAGACTTCGTTGGGCCCTCACGGCCCTGTTGGCGGCTTCGAAAACGGCCAGGACTGAGAGCCTGGCTGATATTGACCATGTCATCTTGTTTATGCAGGGTAATATCCCTTAATCAGCCTCTCATACTAGCTTTCTAATATGTCATAGAGAACCGTGCTTTTGATCACTACTTCGGTACCATGCCCGGAGTTCGTGGCTTTGCTGATCCAAACGTCCAGTACAACAACGGCATCCCTGTCTGGAAACAGCAAGTCACCTCTCAACAGAGCAAAGACACTGATT
The DNA here is from genome assembly GCA_013781345.1 of Fusarium coicis. Classification (NCBI taxonomy): domain Eukaryota; kingdom Fungi; phylum Ascomycota; class Sordariomycetes; order Hypocreales; family Nectriaceae; genus Fusarium; species Fusarium coicis. Next base: position 101,495 of record JAAOAJ010000038.1, on the reverse strand, counting down.
ACATCACACCCTGGTACATCAACTACCTCGGTGGAACATGGCCTGAAGCCACTCAGTGCATGAGTGCCGGTTCCAACGGCTGGGATGCCAACCAAGCTGCTTGGAACCACGGCGCCAACAACCAGTGGGCAGTCAAGAACACTCCCTATAGTATCGGCTACTATAAGCGCGATGATCTTCCTGTTCACTTTGCTCTTGCTGAGGAGTGGACTGTTGGAGACATGTACCAAGAGTCCGTCATCGCTTCGACCAACCCCAACCGTGTCATGTGGATCAGTGGATCCATCAACGTCCCTGGTTCACCTCAGACCAAGGATGAGGGTGGATACCCTTACATTGACAACAATGAGACACCTGGTTGTGATAAGAACGGTATCAACTGTTACCCTCTTAAGTGGTCTACTGCTGCTGAGAAGTATGAGGCTGCTGGTGTCTCATGGAGTGTCTTCCAGGACGCTGATAACTTTGATGATAACCCTTATGCTTGGTTTGAGCAGTTCCAAGATTCCAAGGCAGGATCTGACTTGAACAAGAAGGGCATGAAGGGACAATCATTGGACGCGTTCTATGCTCAGGCTGCTGCTGGAACTCTACCTGAGGTTTCATACATCGTTGGTCCCATGCAGCTTTCAGAACACCCCCCTTATTCCCCTCACGATGGATCTTGGCTCCAGCGAAAGGTTGCCGAGGCTGTCATCAACTCACCCAAGTACTCCAAGTCCGTCTTGATCATCTCATATGATGAGACGGGTGGCTGGGCCGATCACGTTAGCCCTTACACCTCTCCCGATGGTACTGCTGGTGAATGGATCGATGATCCATATGGTGCAGCCGGTCACACTGCCACTGGCCCAGGCTTCCGTGTCCCCTTCTACATCATTTCTCCCTTCACTCGCAAGGGCGGTGTCTATACTGAACACGCCGATCACACCTCTCAGGTGTCCTTCATTGAGAAGTGGCAAGCTGCCAAGGGTCGTGATGTCACCACTGATGAGATGGTTCCCTGGCGTCGCGAGAACATGGCTGATCTCGTTAACGCCTTTGACTTCAAGAACCCTGATTACAGCATCCCTAACCTCCCTGAAGCTCCCCAGCCCCATACCAACAGCAAGGGTGTCTATGATGGGTCGTCATACTGTTCTTCTCAGTACGGTAATGGTCGACCTCCCGTTCCCTACACTGGCGTGGGTGCCAACAATGATACCGCAAGTCTTGCTGAGGCTGGTTTCAAACCTGTTCGCGGACTTCTCACTGAAGGCCGCACGCTTGTCCTTGAGTCTTCCGGCCAGGCTGTCAGCGCTTCATCGTACGGTAGCAAGGTCTCACTGAGCAAGGCATCAAAGAACCACGATAACATGCAGCATGGATGGGTTCTTCATGCCGTGGATATCGGTGGCGACCAGTTTACCATCAGCTCTGCCAACAACGGCCAGTATATCTGCAAGAATCTCAAGCTATGTAAAGACTCTGGTTCTGCTACAGTGTTTGTTGTAGACTTTAAGCCAAGCAAGGGTCACTCTTTCAAGGATCAGAAGTCAGGAGAGTATCTAGCTAGTGGCCGAAAGGAGAAGCTGGGTTGGCAGAAGAACCAGACCTTCTGGAAGGTCTTTAGTGTGACTTATTGATTCGAGGCTATCAGAAGACATGGGACATGTAACAAGAGAATGAACGAATAAGTTCGCCATGTTGAACACGATATTATATATCCTAAGTCATGAAATGAAACTATGTTCGTTATTCTCTAAAGGGCCCACTAGATTCAGTAGATATATCATCAATAGAGACCATGTACTAGGGTCACCTCCTCCTGCGGCCTATGTCACGATGGCGGTCTTCCTCATTTTAGATTTTCAAGAAGCTCTTTCTTCTCACGTGTGGCCCGACATCCAAAACATTCGTTGGTACCTTTTACAAAATCGAAACAGTCTATTATGCCAATTGAACAACTTGCGAGGCCTCCCGTCGACTTGGACTCGTCGCAACTGGTTAGCCTGTTTCTGACTGAACATTCCCATGTGCATGTTATACATTGGACAGATGTACGGAGCCGGTAACACATAGTTATGCAAGCGTCGGAGTTCGGATATAATTAATGTTATGAGCTGGAGGCTCTAAATGATAGATATAGAAATTGTGGAATTTTATTGAGGCTTGACTGTAAAGGCATTTATTTATTTTCATTGTTACGAGTTGGATTTTATAGTCATGTACCGAAGCATGGACTACTTATCTACTGATTCAATGTATGACCATTGATCAACATGGTTAAGCAGTCTTTTTCACTGACAGTGAGGCCTGTAAGTCAATGTGACGTTTTGTCCCTATATGACCGCTGATCTGTGGGAGCTCTAGAAGACGTGGCATGGGTAAGGAGGCAGTCACAAAATTGAATGACCGCGACGGCCGAAGATTGTATCATACCTGCTGTAGAAGCACCTATCCCCAAGTATCCAGACAGGTTCAATAATCATAAGATAGTATGTAAATGATGACGGCCGTATTGATAAAGGCCACATCGTAAAGATTTGCCATATGCAAATCAGCCCATCTTGTTAGCCACCATTCTTAGCGTGTGGTAAGCTTTAACTGTCGCTCCTTTTCCTCCCGTTTGATGCGGCATGGATCGCATTCTGCTTTTCCCTTTTCAGTGTCATTATCCTTCCATATTCCGATTGAGCATTTTGCGTTTTTTCAGTGTCCGTTGACTTCTAGGCACCTGTCTAGGAGCGTTCGGTGTGACATTTCCGTCGTGCATGAGATGCATTGAACAGACGTGCGAACAAGCCGGCACATCGTGGTAACGACGGGTTGATGGTTATAAACAGAATTAAGGGTTGCGGTATAAATTTGAAGTTTGTAATACTGGAGTGGATATGCCGGGTTCGTTGAAGTTCGGAAGGGACGTAAAGTTTTGAGAACACATTTTGCAAAAGAAAATAGCTTTCTGTTCCAAGATCCTTTTCAGTGGTGATGGGAGGTTTGGGAATGTATATGGTCTCGGGGAGATGGTTCGTAGCAGATGTTGGTGGAAACAAACATTGATGACAGCCATTGGGACGAATGCGACGGTTTTTATACTCATTTTGGGTTGAATCTTGCAGTGATGCGATGCGATGTACAGTCCTCTACGTTCAGTGATGAACTCATCAAACATAGCCCCAGTTCACTATTCATTGTTCACCTGGCATCTTCACAGATCACTATCAGGCATGATTAGAGGGTGCTCATATTCCTGATTATACTATAGATACGACTAGGCCTGTATCTCATTCACTCTACCCTTGAACCCATCCTCCAAAGTTATGCCAATTGTACTCACTCCTCCTGAATAGTTGCGAGTCTCTCCAATTCCTCACGTTTCAGTCGACACTCATTGCATTCTCCTCCCTCCTCCTCCAGTTCTACTTGCATGACTCCCGCGTCGCACTCTCCCCACAACGCCATTGGTGGTAAATTATTGCAAGTGTCGGTCGTTTTGCTAGTCTTGTACGCATGGCGACAGGTCGAACAGAGAGTCGACAACTGATAGTAGTAACACATCTTGAAGGTTTTCACGATTGGTAATTTTTGCGAGCTCTAAAGCAGCATTTCAGTTAAATAATTTACGTCGGTCGAGGTTGTTAATGTTAAGAATTCTATGATTGAAGATTTTCCCGACGTGACACCCCAGTATATATATAGTCAGACACAGCTGTGGTTCACCGTTGAGTCTTCAGGTTAGTGCCAACCATTAAGTCTGAAACGAGGCTTAGTGCTCCAAGGTATGTCCTTGGACTACTGCATTCTCCCTCACTGGCACGGATCATCCGGTGGCAGCAACTATGACGAGGTGTTCTCAAGGTATATTATGTACTAGCGTAGACGCACTATAGTTAACATGAACAGGATAAGGTTATTTAAAATATGTAATACGCAGAGAAATGAATAATGCCGCTCTCAGCATGAGAATCCCCCATCACTGGAATTCCTGGAGAGAAAAGTCATCGAATACGAAGTCGGGGAACCCACTTGCGTCCGTGCACTCAACAGTGATGGACATGGACTCAGCCGAGTCACCGGCTGTGAAACTGTAGGCATAAGACTGATACTGATAGGCAGCGACTTGGCCGTCTTCGAGGTCGAGAGTTTGAGACCCTAATCCAAAGACAATCTTGAATGAGCAAGTGCCGGGCACGTACGCAGATCCAGCAGCCCAGTTGAACTGGAGAGAATACGTCGAGCCTGCATTCAGGGAGCTAGCCAGTGGCTTCGTGAGTGTGGCGGACTTCTTGGTAGATTCCAGTTGAACATATCTAGGCTCAGTTAGTATATTACTACTCATGAATCAGGGTTCAAGATACTCACAGGAAGTTGTCACCTGAGTTAGGTGATGGGCCGTCGGGCGTGCTTCCAGCTCTGATCTTCATGCCGTTTGTGCCAAACCAAGCATAGGTACTATCATCAGTAGCTTGGATCTCAAAGCTGGGGTTCTCAATGAGCGCCCCAGTCACGGGATATGCCTCGCAGCCACCGACCCTGATCAGTGCCGTGTCATCGACGTACACTGATCCAAGCTGTGTGTTACCATCCTCATAATTGCAATAGAAGACAATCTGCATTAGCATATTTCCGGCCGGCATTCTGAAGCGAACTGAGTAGAGAGTGTAGCCAGTCGACGAGGTTGCCCCAAAGTCCAGAGTTCTGGCTTGGAATGCTTGATCGTTATAGCCAGCGTAGATATAGCACTCTCCGGCATCCGGCAGAGTCTTGGGCTTCCAGAAGAAATGGTAATCGTAGAGCTCGTTTTCTACCAGCAATGATGAGTCGATGTTTTGCTGGAGGAAGATGCCATCGTCCGCAGTTCCACTGGGGAAAAGTCTGCTAACTGTTAGTTTAAATGATCCGAGATTGAAAACGTTTTGTGGGAACATACGCCTCCCACTCTCCAGTTCTAGCATTGGATTGGTCGTGTACAAAGTCGCCCCTGCCGTCATAAGCCCAGGCCTGATCTTCTACATCAGCCTCAAAACCAGGGACTTGGATCAGGTTGACAGGGCAGTGAGGTGTCTCTGGCTCAGCGGGAATAAGGAGCGTCGACTTTGGGGGATCGTTGGGGTCCACGGGAGTAGCATCACACTCGTTAGAGTCCATGACTGAAGCATCGTCGATGTTGACATTAGCTGTGTACCCATTGCCTACACCAGGACAAGAAACGCCGATCTCGATAGCTGGGTCCAGGTTATCCTGTGCAATGAAACTCGAGGTGTACTGGTGGTATTCGGAGTCAGATGGAAGCGACACCTGCTTCAATGTCGTATAGTAGTCGAAAGTTGCAAAGACGGTGCATTGGGTGTCGACTGATGGAGGGTTTGCGACAGCATACCAGAAGCTGATGGAATACTCTCTTCCTGGAGTTACGTGAACACGCTGCTCCATACGTCGTTCTTCTCCGTCGGGAACAGGTAGAACACTTGACCATGTTAGCTTGGGGTTCCAATAAAGTGAGAATGGCAACGTGCCCTATGTAATCACCAGTTCGAGCTTGGTTGGGGTCGTATTCAACATCGCCACCGTTCCAGTAGAATCCCCAGACGTCTCCGACATTTGGATCTTCAAAGCCAGGCCGTCTGAGCAATTCGGTGGGCTCAACACAGACCGAGGTTGTCGTGGCGTCGGTGGTGGTGGTAGGGTTGGCAGTTGTCGTAGTATCAGCAGCAGTCGTGGATCCATCGGATGTGGTAGCTTCGGTGGATGTTACGTCAGTAGAGGCTGAGGTTTCAGTAGTAGTAGTCAGGACGCCTGATGTGGTGGAGTCGACGGAAGCCGATGTCTCAGTAGACGTGGTCGAAGCACCAGAGGTCGTGGACTCGGCAGAGGTCACATCATCGCTCGAGGAAGGGCTGCTAGATGTGGTGAGGTCGACAGAGATCGTGTGACTACTCGAGGTCTGGGTGATTGAGACGATCAAGGTTGTCGGGTTGCTTGAGGAAATGACAGTCTCGCTGCTAGACACAGATTGAGTTCCAGATGTCGTAGGGTTGGTAGCACTTGTCTCCTCAGAGGAAGATGCTTTGTCCGTGGATGCTGATGTGGCAAAGCTACTACCAGATGCAGAAGTCGAGACAGCGGGAGCCGAGGTCTTGGTTTCGGTGACCGAAGCGCTCAACGAAGTTCTGGTCGAGGGGCGACATAGACCAGCGTTGACTCCCAGGATGTTCGCGGCCGCATAAGCGACTCCAAGAGTCTTGACCGACACCATTTTAAAAGAATGACTATTAAAGGAGTGACTAGTTCACGACTTGGTGAACAATGGGTTGCAGTGCCAGAAAAAGATGGCTTGACAAGGGAGCAGCCACAGAACATATAACCTCCACGGGAAAGTCGGAGAAAATCCCCCGCATCACGCCAAGTCGCACCACAGAGGATCTATTAGACCTGAACTACCAACACGATTCTAAAGCGGTCATTAACCGTAACTGTTGGCCAGCTGAACTGCTTTTAGTGAGCTCGTGAAGGATCAATAGTTTGGTTGACTTTATCTAGCATAGCGCTGAGATTGGGCAGAATACTGAATGTGGATCGGAAGTAACTGCATTGAGACATTGGGGGCGTTTAGCTGCTGTGCCTTGCATAATTAAAATTGTGAGCCCCTGAATTTTTATCCTAGCGTCGTGCTTTGTTGCTAAGACGCTATTGATTTCAGCAGAAACTATTGACTGTTCGCTAAACCTCACTGGATATCAGCCTAAAGGATTTCCTTTTCTGGGACTCCTTAAGCCCGGTGATGCCGGCGGATTAGAATCTCTTTGTGACATTTCATTGGTTGGTTGGTTGTCACGTCATCGAAGTACGGCAATGTTGTCGGAAACAAGAGATTTGTGCTCTCGCCCTTGGTCTCAGCCTATAGCTTAACCTTATGGGCAGCAACAGACTACAGAGAGGGATGAGATTAAGCCCAGCTGTGTAGATGACCAACGCTAGTGTAGTTGGACACCGGCTACCAAACACTGTTTGCAGCCAACCTCCACTAACATGTGTATGACTGGATCGTATCTGAACACATGACTAGCGAAAAGATCCCTTCCATGTGAAGGGTATTGGACGTACTCACCTCTGAAACAGTGCAACCTTTAAATCTACCCACCAGTCAGAAATCATTTGTTCATTCTTAATAAGCAAGTATAAATTATAAACGTTTATACCCTCGTAAACAGGTCGCAAAGGATCATGGCAACGCTGGCATTGCGCGTATTTGATACAATGTACGCGTGAATTATATTCAGCATAAAGCATTCTTCTCAAGGACGATTCTAGAATTCTCAGTCAAAAGTCACTGTTAATTGGGTGCTGCCTAACCTACAAGATGATGTTAAGTCAGAAGACCCTTGCATGACTACCTTGTCCCTTACTCCATGAAAGATATACAAGGAGCTACTGGACTACTTGATACGCGACTGTGACGAGGCAATGCAATCAAGCGAAAGGTGGCGCCACGTGAGGAGAGCTGGAAGACCTGAAGTAGTTAAGCTCTGAGACTCATCAGCCGCCTTGCAGAAACAGAAGACCTAAAATAACATGCTCTAGCCGTTTTTGGGCATCAGCCAGCCTCCTGTGTGGGCTGATCAACCCTTTGACTAATCGGACTCTGACCTTGAAGCGTCCCGTTCCCGTTAGCAATTCGCGGACCGCTTTTTCAAGCTCTGTCTAGGATGTCGGCAGTTGAGAATTCCTGTTATACGAGGCTTTAGATCACTCAGCTAGCCACAAGTATGTAAATGCAGCCACATGGACATATCACATTTTCCCCGCAAATGTAAGTTGATGAGTTGTCCGATAATAAGACCCGCTGATACTCAGGCAGAATCTTCAGTGAGACTAATAATTGTTTCTGCAATCGGATAGTCATATCAGTAAACTTTGAGGATAACTTCAGGTGCAGTAGTTCTTTTTCTAGACAATGTCTTTGGTAGAAACCGACAAGAGGACGCTGACTGGGTTTCATCATACAAGCTTAGTCAAGTCTCTTGGCATAGAAAAAACAGACTATGGCCTAATCGCTAAGTCCAGTTCTCGCAATATTTACTGTATCTTGTCAACAAACTTCAGCCAACAAGACTTTCGGTCAGGGACTATAAGGCCTCAAGTTGCCTGGGCGGCTGAAAGGCTGGCTGAGTAGAATAACTCCACTGAGAGTACACAATACTAATGATATTGATATACTACAATTCAAATGTCTAAGAGGAAGGTAAAAGCAAGTTAATAGGTCTAATTACTTGGACGAAATCATCAGACAATTTAAACCTTTATGATTGCAAGTTTCCTTCTCTTCTCTTGTCATTCCGGAATCCTTCAGCAGAACTTGAGTATAGTAACTGGCCGTCAAAACACTGAAATGAAACAATGTTCTTGTTGATGTGTATTGGATTTTTCATGGAATGTAATTTGTCGCTTAGTCTGAAAACGTACTACCATGTTTAAAAAACGTGGAGAGCTGATATTCCAAATTGGGCCGCCCTAAGGTTCAGTGGCTTATAGGACGCCTTCTCATGTGTCCCGTTTTGAAACGCTCCACTCTGGGCATGCATCTTGATCACATATCGAGAAGCAACAAGCATTGTGCAGCCTCGCGACCTGATCACAAAGATCCACAAAGCTTTCGACCTGAAAGGACTCTCAGCATGAAAGGCGAGATAGCAGTACTGGCTATCGATGTATAAAAGAGTTGTCCTCTTCCCCCAGAGGAATCTTCACTCAAGCCTTATATCTTCATTACCATCAGTTAACACATCAACCTATACCCAATACTCCAAACTCAATAAACGAACATGCCGTTCAACAAGCAGCAGAACCTGTCCAACTTCGTCACAGGTATCGGTCTTTATGACCATTCATCTCCTGCAGTCGTCACTTTCCAAGGAAAACTCTTTGTCTTCTATGTTGGAAAAGGAGATGACGGTATCTTCTATACTTCCATGAAAGATTGGAAGTGGGAGCGCATCCAACATATCAGCGACAGGAACATCAGTGTCGCGAACAACACCTCTCCCTCTGCTGTCGCCTTCGAGGGTAAACTTTACCTCTTCTTCAATGGAAAAGGTAATGACGGCACCTTTTATGCCATCTTTGATGGTTCTAGCTGGTCAAAGCTCCATTCTGTCAGCATTGAAGTCGGTGGTATGGGATTTCTGCCTGGAACCTCGCCAAACGCCACTGTTGACCAGGATGCGATCCAGCTTTTCTGGAATGGCGCAGGTGATGACGGTATCTTCCATGCCAGGTTTGATGGTGATAAGTGGGGTCCAGTTGGTCATATCGACAATGTCGGCATAGCCCCAGGGACCAGCCCGTGCGCTGTCTTCTTCAACAAAAAGCTGCATGTCTTCTGGAGTGGCCGTGGCGGTAACGAAACCTGGTACTGCACCAGGGAAGACGGTGGCTGGAGTCAGCAGCACTCTGTGTCAGCCCAGATTGGAGGTCAGGGTTACTATCCAGGTACAAGTCCCACGGCTATTGTGGAAGACGATAAACACCTTCGGCTGTTCTGGGTTGGCTCTGGTGGACCTGATCAGGGACTCTGGTACTCTGACCACAAATTGAACCCGTGCTCCTGGACTGGTCAGAGAAACCTGGGTAATGAGATTGGCAGGCAGCATCTGAAGAAGATGTCAAGTGCTAGTGGGCTCAAGTATGGCAAAACGACTTATGTCTTCTGGGAGGGCCCTGATCAGGAAATCTGGCTCACCTATCAGCTTTCCAGTTGAGCGATAGATGCCAGGATGTTAGCGAGTCCCGTGGAATTTGAGGGGAGACCTGAAGCAACCTGCTGAGATTGCATCTTTCATTCGTATCCGGACTGGCCAGCTGTATATACTGGAAAATTCTGGGTTTTGTGTTGCATTTTTCCAATATTTTGGAAGCTCTTGATGAATTGAACTTCACTTCTACTGCACGTCACGAGTTATATTAGCCCTCGTAGCCATGGGCAACGAATAGATTATCAAGACGTTTCCTCACTTCCCCTTAGAGTACTGGAGGGGCCACTGGACTTTCACGCCCAAACTCTTGGCAGCTGTAAGTACAAACCCTGCGTCGCGTAGGAACTGCCTCCCAACCATAACCAAGTCAGCCTGAGGCTCTTCATACTTTCCCCTGTCAGCGTCTGCGTTTGTCCCGTTCGTCCCGTTCATCTTCTGTACTGCCTCAATACTATTACCACGAACGACACTCTCAGCCATTGCAGGGTTATCGATTAACCCCACTGCAGCGATAAGCAGTTCGATGCCATCATTTTTGAGGGCTTGTCGGATCTGGTATGCAAGATCAACCTGATAGTACGGATGAACGTCGATCTTTTGGTCAATATGGTTGCCGCCAGATGAGACATCAAGAAGGTCAACCCCGGCCTGGGGAAGAAGTTTTGCGAGCTTTATCGACTCCTCAAGGGTCCAACAGTCTTGGCCATTCCACTCCATCCACTCAACGGCCGAGATGCGCAGTGAAAGAACAACAGTGTCTGGTATAGCGTCCCGGACGGCTTTCAGGACACGAAACAAGAAGCGCGTTCTGTTCTCGAAAGAGCCGCCATATTCATCGGTTCGATGGTTCGTGAGAGGGGAGAGGAAGGTGCTGATCAAGTATCCATGGGCGCCGTGAATTTCGATAAAGTCTTCTACAGTCAGTTGCCATACGATGATTGGGGGCAGAATACCTACCAACGCCGGCCTCAGCAGCTCTTCTGGCGGCACTAGCAAACTGCTCAACCGTAAGATCGATTTGTTTGTGTCCCATCTCTTTCGGCATCGGATATCCAGATCCATGACAAATCGCACTCGGTGCCCAGACGTCATCCGGCCATCCGCCAGCTTCCTCATTTTGCACCATCGGGTCGCCTTTGGCAAACCACGGCGGGAGCATGGAACCCTTGGGACCAGAATGATAGAGCTGAATACCCGCCTTCTGTCCTTGAGTATGAATGCAGTCAACTACCCGCTTCAAAGGCGCAATTTGGCTATCCTTCCAAAGACCTGAATCTCCAGTTGAGTTGCGAGCATTCAGAGTCACGGCTGTAGCTTCAACAATGACGAGCGCTGCACCTCTAGTGGCGAAGGAGCCGTAATGGACAAGATGGAAGTCAGTCAGATGTCCATCGTTGGCACTGAACAGTCCCATGGGGGAGACGGCGATGCGGTTTTGGAGGGTAAGTCCTCGGACTTGAAGAGGGGAGAAGAGGGTCGAGTTTACTTCGTTTTCGACGATTGGCGTCCCGGGCGCAGGTGCCACATGAGGGTATAATGGGATTATCTTCTGATAAGACATTTTCTAAGGCGAATGGTATGGTTGAGATGGCGTTTTCAGTGTCGTGTCTTTAAGGTTTGGAAGCATGATGCAGATATTCACTATCATGGCGGAAGAGGCCAGATTTATACCCCAAAGTCACGACACAACACTCAGCTTGAACGCCTCCTTGTCCGGGAACACCTTGATGGCATTATCAATCACATTCATGGCATTACTAATCACCTCTTGATTGTCAGTCTTGATATCAAAAGATTAATCCTCCATCCATCGAGCACACGACTTGGCTTGACACTTTGTGTTGCGCTGTGAGCTGCCCAGCACTCTCTGATTGGTCAGATTAAACCCACTGCGTTATTTAGCTTGATAAGGTCAATCCGACCGCCACCTTCAATTGAGAAAAACAAGGCTCTTTCAATCGAAGCTGGAATGCTCGTTGTGACTAATCTACGCGTTGTACAGCACTTTGGGACTAGCGCTTTGAAATGAACGAGGTGACCAATGGGCCGCATGGACGAGACTCCACAATGCGACAGTCCCATTAGTAATACTTATCATGGTCACATCACAATCCTTCATTCACCTCTCGGGCCTTAAGATAAGGCTAATTTACTCACTTTACTCAGATCTTCAAATCATTTACTACCATGAAGACACCAGGTTCCCGAAGAAAAGGATAGCTACAAAGGGAAAAATAGGATATATCACCTGTCAGTTAGTAACAACCCTTGCAATACCAGCCAGTAGCTAATAGTTCTCAGAATTCGTCGAGTTAAATGTAACGAAAACAAGCCAAGTTGCCATCACTGTGTCTCCACTGGCCGCAAGTGCGATAGCTATGATATCACTGCCATAGCCCACAGCAGTAGTGTCCAACGTCAACCGATAGTTCCTAGGGGCAGTGATCCCGAAGGTCAAGCCATATCATACCAGGATCGCACCACTCATCGCCTCTTCTTTCGACGCTCATTTCTGGACATATGATGTATTACACAAGTCAGATACATACACGCCAGTCCGACACGCCCTGGCAGCACTCGCGTCAGCATACCACAAGTCTATCCTCCTAGGCATAAAGTCGAAAAGTTGCGATATGTTTATCTTTTCGCAGTACCAAAAGGCCATGAAATCTCTCTCCATCTGCTTTCAGGATGCCAAGGTGCTGTCTACATCTGCAAAGCTGGCTGCCTTGGTTACTAATTTCCTGTTTACGTATCTTTGCTCTTTGCAAGGTCTTCGCCAGGAAGCTCTTGTTCATCTGAGAAACGGCTTGGCGCTCATTCATGAATGGGGCGATCTGAGAGGCCATGGCCAACATATGATGACGGATATACTAGGGCTGTATATGAGATTAGACACACAGACTCGCGTCATATCAAGAACCGACAGCACGTCCCATTGCTGGATCAGTCGCTCTCAAGAAGCTTTGCAGGGTATTTCTGATACACCGTCCGTGTGCACATTATTACGCCAGCTCGATGCGATACACGCCACATTACTCAAGCCTTCCGATAGCGAAGCCTCAATTCTATCCACTGAGTACTCTCTACAGCTTCAGGACTGGTGGTTTAAGAGCCTACACGTTATGTCTCAAGAAGAAGAGAAGCATGTGACTGCTCTCAGAATGCGACGCATAATGGTCGAAGTTGCCCTCAACCTGGTAACCAACACAAGCGATAATGCAGAAAGCACCGTCGATAAAAATTGCAAAACTATTCTAGATCTCGCCCTCCAGCTAATCCATACCCTCGGCCTCCGACCTGCCCGGGCTGGGTTTTATCTGGCGAACGGCCTTGTCAAAGCACTCTACTTTGTTGCTGTCACCTGCCACGACTGGGACTTGCGACAGAACGCGATACAGATTTTACGGCAATACCGTTTCACTGGTGGAGTTTGGGAGAATAATGCTGCTGCAGATCTGGCGGAGGGGCGATTACAACGTGATATCTACAGCTATCGGCAGCAGCTAGAGGCATAAATTTCGTTTTGAGGATTTACATGTTATTCCACCACAATTTACATTGAACGTATCTTTTTCCCCTCTTGTTATGTAAGTATCTATATCCGCTTGAAAATGGTGATGCCTTGCTGCTCAGGATACCCAAGGAAAAGTCTCAGCTTCGGCAAAATATCCGAAAACGCGGGAAACTTCTCCAGATCCAACCCTTTCCCATCCTCCCTGTCAAGCCTGAAAGGTCTCATAACGAGCTTATTCTGTTCAATGTCCTCCAGTGAAAATTGCAGTGGCAGAATGCAAGTAACTTGAGGCGTCTTGAAATTGTTGCCAATCATTCCAGCGATGCGATCCAGCCAACCTGGCACTGCGGGATCAGCGAATGACATGACGATGCAGCCACCGGCCTGAACCAATGAATCGCTGTTGTCGGCATTTGGCTTTGGCAGCCATAATTCTGTCTTGACTTGCGATAATGCAGGTTTGCTCTGATGGTCGAGAGATTTCCAGATTGCGAAACCCTGCTCGTCTGCTTGGTGAGAGTCGATGGCAATTATAAAACAGTTATTGTTTATATCTTGGTCATCAAGATTTTGATTTGGGCTGACTTTGATAGTTGCGCATGAAGTGATTGGAGAAAGTTCAATGACTTGGTCTGCTGATTGAGGAGGGGTATCCTTCTTTTCCGTATCGTTTGGTCCCAGGTTCTCGTCTGACGCCGTATCGTTGTCGCTGTCAACCCTTTGGAGGGAGCCCAATTGTCTTCTCACAGTAGCCTCATCTCCATGAAGAATAGCTACCGCCAAGAGTACTTGCACGCCGAGAAGAAATGTGAGACCAGCGGCACTCCAGATGTAAGGTGAGGCTTTGACTGACAAATCAACCCATTTCACCGCGACATGAACGCGTTCATGCATGATTAAGTTTGCAGAAGAAGGAACAAGGTGATGACATTTTATTTCAATGGGTGAACTTCGATTAAGCCTTTTAAACGGATGATTTGCCAAGCAATTTGATGAGGCGCAAGCTTTCACGTGCCTATTGTGACAGATTGATTGGCGAAAACGGTGATGCCAAGCGATTTTCGCAGGCAAGATTTTATTCAACAGATTAAAAGCGAAAATTAGCTTCAACATCATAGAGACTGTCTGAGGTATGGAAATACTTTCATACGAGGTAGGGTCACGAGACCTGATGATGCCGTCGCCAAAATCACGGTCCTTTCTTCTAAAAAAAAAACATGGTTGATCATCAAGCTCTCCAGGGTAGTCAAAACAAATGTAATGGGACCCTAACGTCGAGGTTTTCTACCAATTAATGAGCTTAAATAAAAGGATTTCTGTAGTCTTCGTTATCTTTGAATTCAATGCCGGGCAAAGGACGAATTCGATACGGCGTAGCAGTGCGTCAAGGCCACGCGCAGTGACGCAAAGTCACCTGGTCTCGCGTCAAACTCGCGTCAAGATTCACGGTCCTTGAATTCAACATTTCGCAACTGACATTTTAGCCTTCCAACCTTGATCATGCTCGGTGAATGACAAACCTTGTATCTGACTCGTTCCAGGCATCTATATCTTGTCCTCGGACACCGAATAAATCCCTTCCCGTACATAAATAGACAAACCTCTCCCTGAATCTATAAATACTTTCTACCCCGGCATGATCCGCGTCTGTGCTCCTCTCTCCGCATTCTGAAATCTGTCTTGATGGCCCTAACCTCACCAATTCTCGCTTACATAACCCCCGGCTTACCCCATACGGTTCCACATAAAATCGCTCAATCCGCTACGTCACTAGACGCGCTAATCGCTCCAACCTCGAGAGCACAACACACCACTCTAAACATCGTATCACGTCTCTCCTCACTATTCTTACCCGACGACTCAGACATGGTCGCCATTCCTCTTCACCATGGCGCTCACTGCGATAGCCTCGCGCGCCTCACTGATGAGATTCTTGTGTCGATACTCGAAATATTGCCCAAGCATGACCTCTGCAGCGTGTCGCGGCTGAACAAGCGCTATCATGCCCTTGCGGATGCTGTGCTGTATAATACGGTTCAGTGGCTTAAACCGGAACTCCATCTCATCTTTAGTCAATCGCTTAGTCGACGGCCAAGGCGTGGATCTGCTATTGAGGGGGTTAAGCTGGCGTATCCGGCTTCAGAGTTAACACGTCTCATCTCCGACACGCTAGAGCCAACCAATTCCGTGTCGCATACAATCTCGACAATGTCGAATCTCAAAACTTTGGATATCGCTGTACCGGTTGGCCTTCTGCGCAGTATAGGAAATCTCTTCAACGGACCCTTCGATCTCGCTTGTCTGCAATCCTGTACCCTGTTCTACCAGGATGAGGCCGATCAGTACTGGGATCTCCAAGAGAACATCCACATCTTTGCACATCCAACTCTCGAAACACTGGTCATCAAGCGAGCGAAGCTAGACGATAGAGGCTTCGAGCTAATCGAGCGTCCGCACAACACAGCGCTCAGCAAACTCCACCTGATAGAATGCGACATCAACGACGACGCGCTCTCAGACGTGCTCATGTTCCCCGAAGCCCTCAAAGAATTCGTCCTCACCCAAAGAGAAGAGCCCGAGCCCGAACTCGAAGAAAGCTCAGCCAGCATCCGTGATTACATCCTCTCCCTCAAAGAACAATGCCACTCCTTAGAAACCATCACCATCGACTTCCCCATGCTCGCCAGCGCACGGCCCCTCGCCCTCCGCGAGTTCACCGCACTAAAAACACTACGCCTAAACTGGGACTATCAACTTTTTGGAAAATCTACAAAGAAGCCACGGCTGCACTCTGTTGGACTACCGCCTGAACTAGAAACATTAGAGTTTTTTAATCCGTTGGGTACGGATGAAGAAGTTACGGATTTGTTTGTTAGTGCTATTGAGAACATGCATTTTAGTTGTAGGAAATTGAAGGAGTTGATTGTTTTGGTTGATGAGGATCCGGTTCCGAAGGAGATTGTGGAGGCGGTTAAGAAGCAGGAGCAGTTGTATTTGAATGTTATTGGAGGAGATTTAGAAGATGATGATGAATAGAAGGTTGGTGTTGGATAGAATGATGGAGTTGGATAAATATTAGGAAACATAGAATAAATACATAGCGACTGTCTTTTGCCCCAAACGATGAAGCCATGCCGTGGGGACGGGCAGGGATGGACGAGTACCATGCTAGTGACCTTACCTTCAGCTTGTCTAAAGGCCAACTCACTGACTGACTCATGAGCTCGGGCATGAAGGACACTAAACTTATCTAAGTCTCATCATCGTTTAGAATGACTCTAAACTTAGGTATCCAGTCAGAACCCCACTGGGCATGTATGATAACGCAAGTCGATTGACACCTATTCTCTCTCTCTTACCGCCAATATACAAACTAGCTGCTTCTACGTAGTATTTCTTTTCTTGGCATGCGACGTAGCATACATCTCCCCTCGTTCTATTATCCAGTCATCGAACTGCCGAAAGACGGAGCTTTCCATGCCCTTGCGCTTTGACTGTTTACATGCTGAGTGGCGTCATCGTCTCAAGGATCTTCCCGAGCGCTAAGAATAGCCTCTCAATACTTAACGGTTGAACCAGCCAGCTTCAATCGATCATTTCGAGGTCTCCAATTAGTTCATCACATATCTTACAGTAAACCAACTACCAACATGGGCAGTCTTGACAACACCATTCATGCATTCCCAGATGATGTGCCTACAGTGCCAATCGCCCGAATCTCATACTCCAAGCTAAAGTGCTCTGATGAAAATGACATGAACAAAGTTCTCAAAGCTTCTCAATCAGACGGCTTCTTTTACCTTGACCTCACCGACGATACTGCAGGACAATCTCTTCTAAACGACACTGAAGATGTTCTCGCTATCTCCAAACGCGTTCTGAACATCCCTCTCGACCAAAAGATGGAATGTCTCGCTGAGCGAGGGAAACAAATGTTCGGCTACAAGCCCGCCGGGGCAGTCAAGCAGACTGATAAAGACTCACGACCGGATACTACAGAGTTCTTTAACGTGAGCAAAGATCACTTATTGGGAAACTCTGATTCAAGAAAATATCCTGCGGAGATAACCAACCAGTGGACAGACTTGGGGAAGTTTGCTGAAAACTGTCACTCTTTGGGTCTTATGATCCTTCGCATTTTGGCCCAGCAACTTGACCTACCGCCCGATGAGTTTGCCAAGAGAAATAACATCTCTTCAATTTCTGGAGATCATATCAGAATGACCAAGATGCCAGGTTGTGACTCAGCAGATGGTAAAAGAATTGGTCTTGCATCCCATACGGACTTTGGCAGCATCACCGTACTGTTCAATTGGGTCGGAGGTCTTCAGATTCAATCGCACGATCCTGCCAAACAGGGTGAGTGGGCATTTGTCAAACCTTTACCCGGACACGCCATTATCAATCTGGGCGATGCGATGGTCAAATTTAGTAACGGGCGGCTCAAGTCTGGAAAACATCGTGTTGTTCCGTTGCCGGGCGCGCCAGGTAGAGTAGATCGATATAGCCTGGTGTATTTCGTCAGACCAGCTGATGATGTTTTGATGGAGCCGGTTGATCAGTACAAGAATGAACCTGTCATTGCCGTCGGCGGTAAGGTTGGTGAAGAAAAGTTGTATACGGTTGGGGAATGGCTGGCACATAGATTAAAACAAATGTCAAAGTAGAAGCAGCTCAGTCTCAAATGTTTATTCTTTTATTGGTCTCAGTATAAATACTCAACGGCAGCCATCTTCCTTACTGCTAAGGCAGATTTTCCGGTGTTCAGAGTTTCTCGGCGAAAATTCCGACAACTTGACTGCATCGCAGAGTGCTGGGGATCGACTACATTGCTCTTCAATCAGGCGGGCCACAAGATGAGTCGTATGATGCGTGACATCCGTGGTTCTACCACCATACGGACCGACCCTCAAATTACACGGCATATAGGTATATACACGTCTCGTGTTTCCGATATAAGTCTTTGCCTGGGACATAAGTTCGAGAAGACGATAACAGCTTGATCTGTAGGCGAGGTGATCCGCGCTGTACTTGATGCCGTATGTTACGCTCTTTTCCATTTCTGAGACTGTTTCAGCCTTGGCATTTGATATGAGGTTCAGAATGTCGGTGCACGTATCGGCATCACTTGTGTTGGCGTAAATGGCTAAAGCTTCCGAGTATTGTTCAGGATAGTAGGTTCTATATCCGAAGGCATCTTTCTCGATTGCTTGAAAGATAGTCTGGCTCACCTCAGAGAACGTGCCATTCTGGACAGCGCCGGTAACATGGTGTCGTGCCCAGATGGCATCGCCAAATCTTTTCTCCCGGACAGCGGTGACATACTCAGTGGCCCACGGTTCATTGACTGTCAAGCCGCGCAATCGAATGACAACTTCATCGATGGTCAAATCAAGGAATAGCTGTTCAAGTAGTTGTGTTTCATTTGGACTTGCAGCTTCCTTTGCGAAGCCTGTGAATATGAACAAAGTTGAGAACAAGAAGATGGAAGTGATGATCATGTTGAATGTCGGAGTCTGTGAATCTAAGTCTTGAAGCTGTTTCCCTGGGAACCCTGATTATTGCCAGGAGCCAGCCATTTTGCTTTTATAGAAAACGTCAAATCTGAGTCCAGTACTACTTTCCTTACTTCTTCCAGGTATTCAGCTGGTGGTAAGTTTCTCTCCCGACTTTGCCGTGTTATGCATGTTGGTTGTGTCGGTTCTATATGTACTAGCCCAACATAGTGATTCCCGAGCGCTATTTAACTACCCTTACTCTCCAGTGGAGGTCAAAACATCTCCCATTGACGAGGATTGGATACTCTGCAATGCGTTTGGGCCCCGCTATGCATCGACCAACACCCAGCGCAGGCATTTCAAGGCCACCTGCCTAACCTGAATAAGTCGGCCAGTATGTATAGTTAAGTCATGTTGCTGTTTATCGTGTCTTCTACCATATAATTCTGGGAGTCAGGGTCACTCAGCACTTGAGTATCTAATGATTCGATAGCGACTTATGAAGCTCGCGCTCTTTCTAGAAATAGTGCTGAAGATTTTTGGCCTGCGAGAGTGGGACATAATAAATAAAGTGATACGATAAAAAGTTAAGATTACAGTTCTTGAAGTGTCAGGGTATCTACAGCCGAGGGTTCCGAGCAAGCCATCTTAGCCGATCACAACATGCAAACCCACAGATAACGCATCGTGAAGATATGACTCAGATACAGGCAAAGAACCAACAGCACTCTCCCCGAAGCGAGCAAGTAAATGAAATTTTAGCCGTCCTCAGGGATATGCTTCCCGGTAAGGTCTTCGGTGTCGACCCGCAAGATAATCTCAATTATCTCGGGATGGCCGTCGGAGTTGCTGTTGTTAGCCCTGTAAAAGGCGACAGCCTCATCATAGAATTCGGATGAGTATTTCTTGTAGCCCATCGCATCTTCAGTGATCCTCTCAATGATGGTCTTCCCTCTGCACAACCCATTAACTGTCTGTCCAAGCATTTGATATCGCGCCCAGATTGCGTCGCCGAATCTGGACTCGCGAATTGCGTTCACGTATTCGCTCGCTCAGGGCTCGAAGATGGGAGCGCCCTCCCTAGGATGGAGGACATCGCTTATTGAGATGTCGAGGAATAGCTGCTCTAGCAGCTCTGTATCTTGGGTGCTTGTGTCCATCTACGATCTTAGTATTGTTTCATCTCATGAATGCAAAATGGGACTGACTGAGAATTGGGACAATTACCTTCTTGAGTGCTCAATCATTCTATTATGCCAGGCGAAGCCAATTGTCCTTTTGACTAGGAAATCAAAAAGCCCAGAGACATTGCAAACGGCGTTAATAAATGCATGTACTAGAGTGGGGTTCAATTATCCATGTATATGCAATAAAGCAGATTTTATTTTTATCACCTTCACGGGCCAGGATAGGCTTGATATCCTGACCACAAAAATCTTTGCATTGGCACAAAGCAACATCTGATGAGCTTGGATCCTTTCTCAGAACCTTTCGCACTACCTGACGAGCTATCCTAATACAATCAGGACGGCGGAACCCTTGTTCAGTATCCGGTCGTTCTTGCAGGCGCAGCCTTGTTAAGCACAGGATAGCTAGTCACCATCCCCTCGCCGTAGTGATAACGACAGCTCGTACGACGACAAGTCTCAGGGACACCATAGTGGCCAGAATATTCATAGGAAGCGCTATCCATGGCGTGGAACCAATCATGGGGTAGGCCTCCCCCGCTTGTCTCTGGCATGTCGAAGCATATCCTTCTGAGATAGGTCATGACGATACAGCCCTTTTCCTTCTCACAATGACCGCAAGCCATCTTCAAGGTACGGAACGGGCTGCAAGCGTGCGGACGGCCTGGGTCTTGGGATGCCCAGCCACCGCGAAGCTTGGCCAGGTCTGGCGAGATAGACTCTGATCCATCGATTTCGGTGATAGAATCCCATTCTGCCATAGAGTTGACTCCTCGTTGGGGGACCATATGTCGGCCTCCCTGTAATCGGATGTTCTGAATGGCTTCCTTTAGTTTTGTCTTGTACAAATAGCCACTCGGATGAAAGACGGATGGGTCGCCGCCAGAATGTCCTCTCCAGAAGATAAGTATCACAGTCATCCCGTCCGGAAGCTTTGTAGCAAATGCCTGCGGACCTTTGCCTTCGCTACAAGGCTCAGAGTGATCCTCATGGTCGCAGCTCCCCACCAATATCCGCCCTTCGCCATCCTGCCCCTCGTCGATGCGGCTCTTTATATCGTCCCAGGTCAGTGTTTTATGAGCACAAAGTCTTAAGTGGCCCTGTCTCCCAATGCAGACACTCTTGGGCTTGACGCGCTGCCATCTGGCAAAACACGCGTTAGGATGCTCAACGCCACAGGGGTCGCACTTGGACCATAACGACCGCGAGCCGGGTAACAACACTTGAAACTTGCAAGTGACGGGATCTTTCCACTGAGAGCGTAATTTTCTAAGTCTCTGGCAAGTTTTGCAAGCGTAGTACTTTCGCGTCAGCTTCCCAACTTTAGCCTTCAAATCCGGGAATGGCACGTTGTACTCGAAGCAATGGCGTACCTGCCACGGATCTCTTGCAGGACTCGACAAATCTTCAAAGCCACCAGAGCGCCACCGGCAGCAATTTCGGGTTGAGAAATAGTGGTCGCGGAACTCAGCGCCTTCTGTCAGGCGTCGGAATCGTCGCGAAACGTGCCGCAAGGCAAAGAAAGCAAGGCCACCTTCGCTATCTCCTTTGGAGAGCCAGGAGATTATCATCGACAGTATTTCATCGGGGAGTTTCTGCAGTCCAGAAGAATCAAGAGAGCTAGAAGGGACGTGGTCGTCGATAAGCTGTGTCTGATGAGGGAGCCCGTTTCCGAGTGTTGAAGAAGGGAGTCTCCCCCAGAGGCTTAGTTCGATCGCCGATTCCTTGTTGTTTGTTTCGGCGTCCGCCCTTCTCATCGAGTCTTCATAGTCTAATCGATATTAATCAGTAATTAGAACTCTCTTGTGAGTATATCCTCGTACCTGTTCCATTGTCGGGTGTGTTTCTCCGCCTGGTGATTCGACGAGCCGCCCCTACGACAGTTGTCAGCTACAACATTGCCATACAGGACCTGCTTTGGTACCACCTCTTCTAAATGCACATGCCGTGATAACCACCACGATAGATATTACAGCACATACAAAGAAAAGGAAGATTGCCACGAACGAGGCGTTAGCCATGGTATAGATGAATCGGAAAGAGAGGTATCTGCAAGAGGACAGAAGAGGGAGGCGGTGTAGGGCAACAGGAGGTTTAAATATTTTCATTTCCGTGTGACAAGCCCGCTTACTCACACGATAGAGAGCAACTAAATCATGTTCTTGAAGTATATTTCCTGTGGTTGCTCCAAGGTTAGGTTTAGAGAACTCAAAGACGTACAGAGCGAGGCCAGACACACGATATAACCATTGCGCACTAGGCCTACGAACTTTAACACAAAACTCTGTAAGAATTCACTGTGCGCAGTACGCCATCTATGTGAACAACAATCCAAAACCTGCTTCTCATCCAATTGGGTTTAATCGCAGATCCAGAGAAAGCATACTGTACGTACGTCTTACCGACGCTGCGAGTATGTGTAGGATGAAGGGCATAATAATCATTAGTCAGCGGGTTTAGCTCAGTTGGGAGAGCGTCAGACTGAAGTCGAACTTCAATCCATTGATATCTGAAGGTCGTGTGTTCGATCCACACAAACCGCAAGTCTTAGGTTTTTGCCGAAACCTTCAACTCTGTCTATATGCGCAGTGAGTGAGTGAACTTTATGCTTTTGCCCCATTACGCACATTTCGCATGCTTACTCGCTCTCTATGCTGCCTTTCAGCGCATGAGCGACATTGTCAAGGTGACTTGGCCATTAAGTCGTGGGCTAGAAGTGTTATTTTCAGTTGAGATTTGTGGCAGTGAGCTTATTATTCCGGCAGAGAGAACCTAGTGACTTGGCCATCCCACAATCGGACGGGGTTCCATTGGTCTGTTGTACCTAAAACCTGCAGCAAACTATCGATCGCCTTTACCATTCCTGGTCTGTCAGCCCACTTGAGACAGCGCGCTATCGATTGAACTGCTCACATGGAGCAAGAGAACTCCCGCAGTCTGAAGACTGCGAGAGCTTATCATCTCGTTCAGTCCAACAGTGATCCAACTTCCAGGTCTTCTCTATACTTCAACCTCTACCTGCCTGCGAAAGACTATGCCTCCCAACTTTGACAAACTGCCTACAGAAGCTCTCACCTCCATTGCGAGCGTGAGCGCACGGGTAAGAGATGCCATCTCCGCATCTCTCCCCATCGGGCCAGAACAGTACCTGACCATTACCGCCCCTGCAATTGTGATTGATCTGGCCAATTCGGACCGCGACGAGTCATTTGTGTATAATGAATCCAAACATCATTTCCCTCCAGCAAATGTCAGACAGGCTGAAGCCAGCTTAGTTGACCGAATGATGCCGATAGCCAAATGCGCAGTATGCAGAGCACCATCTCACACAAACCTCAGTGCTAACACATCACAGGTGGGCAGTGAGAAAAAGAGTGTCGCACAGAGTTATGCTCGCGCCATCGACAGTCTAATTCCTGCAAGCCCGGTATTCACACCCAGCCCAGGCATTCCCAGCCACGGAAAGATGGATTACGCAAAGTCAATGGAGCTTCTCAAAAAGAAAGTACCCGGAACCTCAAAGACCATCGCTGACGTTTATCGCGACAAGGAGATGAAGTGGGCTGAACGGCAGCAGGCTTGGGAAGAGGCAAAGATCAATGCTGCTCGTAATGCAGAAAATGTCTTTGAA
The DNA here is from genome assembly GCA_013781345.1 of Fusarium coicis. Lineage (NCBI taxonomy): Eukaryota > Fungi > Ascomycota > Sordariomycetes > Hypocreales > Nectriaceae > Fusarium > Fusarium coicis. The sequence goes on along the minus strand of JAAOAJ010000038.1, from coordinate 77,928 downwards.
GAGGGGACCAAGGACTACGTCGAAAAGCGACAGGGATATTTTGATAAATGGATGAAGAATGAAGCAAAGTCCTATAAGAATGCTATTCAAGCTGCATGGATGGATTGGGTCATCAATGGGAAGAAGATTGAAGTTGATATGATCTTTGGCATGGTCCAGGTGGATTCTATGGCGCGCATCGAAAACAGTAAGGAGGCGATGAGGAGCTCTGCGATAGACGATCCAAGTGGAGATGGAGAGCAGGTCTACGGGGTTAGTCTCACGCCCAAGGCCTGGGCTACGGCCTGTAAAGCTAAGGCCGCGGAGTGGCGAGGCAATGATCTTGGGCAGCTGAACGGCAGTAACGAAATTGCATGGAGCAAAGTCACGCTGTCCTACTCTACATCAGATATACAGACTTACGGAGGTGGAACCGCCAGCTATGGCCTCTGGACCTCGGGAGATGCTAACTTGCCTGAGGAACTGCGCCAGGAGATGGAATCCTGCGATGTCGGCATTTCATTTTCTGCCCTCGTTGTCAACATCGACCGCCCATGGCTGCACAGCGAGCTCTTCAGCAACACGGACCTTGATGCTCAAAGAGGAGTCAAAGTTAGCCCCGGCCCAAGTCGCATCCATGAGATGCTCAAGGGTCAGGGGGAGGAGAGGAGCAGTGAATGGGCTTTTCCTGCTTACCCAGCCTCATTTATCATTGCTGCTGATATAACGATTGAATTCAAGGGACGAGTGAAGGCTATAGAGGAGTTTTGGAAAGCTGGCAGTGAGGTGTTTGGGTATGGGCCGTGGTCAGTGTCAAGCACTGTTGCGGACCGGCAGAGAAGGGTTGAATCAACTACCACTGGCTGCAAGGTCAGTTTTGGGGCACCGCAGATTATTGGCTGGGTTAACCAAATTGTACCACCTCTCCCGCGATCATAATATTTACTTTCTTAAACACGCAAGTGATTTCGCTTGATAGCAAACCTCTCTTCTTCCAACGCTCGTTGATCGTAAAACCCAGAGGAGTCGATATACCTGATGCGAGACTAAGGCTCAAGTATTCTATACCTAGAGCGACCGGCAGTTTCCAGTAGCTCTTTCTGTGTAACCACTGTGTCGTTCTTGCAGCGTATTCTTCATTGCCCCGCCTTTCTGTTGATTTGTTTTTTACACAAGGCAGGAGCCTACAACCTGGACCTTGCAGCCTGCGCCTTCGCCTTCTGATGTCCATCTTCATCAATACATTCCAATCCGACTTCTATTCTGACAAGATGAAGAGAATCACGAGAGCCGCTCGAGCTGCAGAGATGAATTCCCAGTCAACAGACGATCAGCGAACGAGTCGCCCGCGACGACAGCTCATCACTTCCATCGTTCAGCCTCCAGTTGCATCCGCTCACCAAACACCACCTCAGCATGTACCCGCCCGACGATCCGCACCCTCAACCCCCGATACCGTCAGTCCATTATGATCACCATCCTCGCAGTTCCTCTGAGAAGCTAACCAATCGTAGAAAGTCCGGTTCCTGACGTTTTACATCCAAGATTGCACCACACCACAACAAATCTCAGAAAAATTCACTCGCGGACTCCAAATCGTATCAAATTGCGCGGCGGATATCCCATCTATTCTCTCCCACATCATCAGACACTGCCGGGACCGCGCAGTGCTTCACCAACAAGCTGCCAGGGAAGCAGGGAGGTTCCACAGCGGCTGCTGGGATGGCTACTTCAGGATGGTCGCGGCCGACACTCAGTGGTTGACCAACAACTGGGGTGGTTCGAACTGGCTTCCCCCTGATATTCGGGCTGGGCTTGAAAGGTCTTTTGGTACTTCAGTGCCCTCATCTTATGTGAGAATCCTGATTACAATTACGCAGGCTGCACAGGCCTACGGAATCGACCTTGACTCTCTCTGGGCTGAAGACGGCGCTCTGAGAACGGCAGTGGGCGATGGTGGTGAACAATGTCTCTCCCAAGCACTGGAGCAGGAGATCATCGGCCAGATCAACCACGAGGGAGCTCTCATAGCCCCAGAGGTTTCTTCTGTACAAGGACGACAAAGCTCGACTGCTGTTCACCTCGAGAATGGGAGCGAAAGTTCCAAAGACATCAAAGTCGAGATGAGCGAACCAAGCGAGCCTATACCCATTCAGACCGTTCCTAGCCATGAAATCCCTACCGCCAACGAGAACCAGAATCCTCCAGCTGATATGGGAGTGCCTACCGCTCACGAACATGCAGTACCGACGCAGCCTCAGCCCACAAACGGTGAAACGCAATCTGCTCCTCTAGTGACGAGGAAGCGGACTTTCGAGCAGATGAACAGCACAGAGAACTCGATGTATGACAAGTACAAGACACTTATGAGGAACATCACCCCGGAGAGGTCTGCTCAGCTTCGAGCAGAAGCAATCGAGAAGCTGGAACGAGCGGAGTCCGAAAAGGCAGCCACCGACCACATACTAGTAACACTGAGAGCCAAAGAAGATCAACTCCAGCAAATCCGCGACCACAGCAAGAGGATGATCGATACCACGAGCAATGGACTAAGAGAACAGGCCAATCACGATGTCCTGGCCGGAACTCTGGCGAACATGGGAGAAGTGTACTTCAACGGCGTAAACAGATTACTCGATTCCTATCTTCAGACGTCCTCTGCCTCGTTTCTCGGATTCACGGTCGAAGATGTGCAAGCACGACAGACCGAAGCGATTGAGAAGGTGGGCAGAGCAAAGAAGCACATCCGGGCGCTGGATCACATAGAAAATGCACGAGCGGTACATGAGAACTATGTTGAGATGAATGGATTTCGCGAGAGTCTGCGTGCTGTTTGGGTCAAGACAGGTGAGCGTGTTGAGGATTTGGAAAGGTCGTGCGTCGCTGCGTTTAGTCATGCGGAGGAAGAAGACTAGGGTTCTATTCTCGCATCTCGGGACGATTAATGCGAGAGTCAGCGAAAACGTTTCTGAGGGTTGAAAAAGGATGTTTGAGAATTTTTCTGTTTCGTCGGGGATTGTGTTTTTATGTTCATATTTGTGAAATAGCTTCAGAGGCCGATAGTCTGACCATCGTGTTGAGACTTGGCGCCGGGGAATGAGTCACCCCGCATTGCCTGTGGAGCGTTCTTCAATTGTGCTTCTATCGCTATACAAATAAATGTTCAGTTCTTTCAAACAACTCTCGGTGTCTCCAAGCAACTCAAATGTCATCCGCATCACGACCTTCAACACCACCGCACCATCCAAATTTTGGTGTGCGTATGTCCCCCGGGAACATCGATCGTTTAGTGCGCCATGTGTTTCCCGATACTACCCGCATAGATGCGGAGGCTCTTCCAGCTTTGAAGTCCTTTAACAACCGGATTTATTATCTAAGATGCTACAAAGGATCCCAGATTGGCAAGCATGCAGCCGCCGATGAACTTGCTCTCAAGATCAATGGTCGAGGTTTTGGGTCAGAGAAGATTGAAAATGAGGTTTCTTGTCTCCTCCTGCTGGAGCACTTTTGCCCTCAAATTCCAGCACCTCGTGCGATAGCTTGGTCCCAAGACGGAATGACTATCGACACCAAGGACGCACAGCGCGAGGAGGTGAAGCTCAGTGGTATAGATGAGAGTCCGAGCGGTTGGATATTGATGACAAGAGTGCCGGGAAACCCCATCAACCTATCTACGCTCGGCAATGACGACAAGCTTCACCTGGCGACACAGTTGGCGGATCAGGTTGCAAACTGGCGGCGCAACGTCCCTCCTCAGAACTTTGCGGGGAACATTTCTTTTCATCGAATGGGATGCCAGCCTGATATCAAGGTACCAAGCTCGAATCGCGATATCGAAATGCAGTTTCTGATCAGAGGCATGCTTGGAGAAGAGTTGCATTGCCAAGATGGTATCGCGTCTGTCGCAGAGTATTACAAACTCAGAATCGAGAACAAGATGAAGACTTTAGAGACAAACGAGACTTTTGCACCGAACAGACATCTCGTCCAGCCTTTGCAAGACTTCATACGACAAGTCCTCCTTACACTAAGCAGCCTGAACACCAAAGACGACTCGTTTGTATTCACCCACTACGACCTCTCCCCACGAAACATTCTTGTATCTGGCGAGCCTCCCCAGATCACCGGCATCGTGGACTTTGAGTTCTCCGGCTTCTTTCCACCGCTCGATGAGTTCCTGAATGACTGCATCGCTAACAATGGCGACTGGCCTAAAGATATGTACGAGGTGTATTTGAAGCGGTTGGGGAGCAATGGTGTACCAACACCGTTGGCAGGAATTAAGAAGGATCATTGGGAGCAGATGGCATTGCTGGAAGAATTGGTTGAGAAAATTGCTCCTTGGTGGCTGCCTGGGAGGTTTCGAGGCGAGCAGCTGAAGCAAGAGTTGAACAAGGTCAAGGCACGAGTAGGGGAGATATTGGAAAAATTGGGATAGTGATAATAGTCTAGCTCATTTATGTGGTACTCAAGAGTCCCGCATCGATCGATTTGCCACCCTACTCGTGCATGAAGCGCACGATCCCTTGAAAACTCGAAATAAGTACGAATAGAATCGTCTGGTTCTGGCAATTAGAGATATCTAGTTTTTGCGTAATGAAATCAGGATATAGGTGTTATAGAATAAGATGTTATAATAGAAAGATTCACTGCTAGGCGAACGCAAGGTGTGCAAAGTATGCCCCACCGTTACAGTAGAATATCCTACTCTTCAACTTCAACTTCTTAGTATCTTGCCGTAAGCTTTGCTCCTCAAAAGATCAAGGAAACCTGACGTCTTATTTTCTAGAGACCTTTCTCACTAATCCCTTCGCCAGGCATCCGCTTCACTCAGTTCGGATACGCCGCTTTGAATCCGACCATGAAATTCCTCATGCTCGCCGCCCTTTTGGCATCTCTCGTCTGCCTCTTTCGGGGCGACAGCACTGAAGACACTCTCTTCTCCGCGAATCCACCAGATTCGGACGCCGAGTTCGCGGTCACGAATAGCATCATGTCTCACTTCATGTTTGCTCCTTTGGAAGATCTGCCCATTACGGTAGCATGACGTCTACTCAGGATTCCACGGCAACCAGGACTCACGAAGATCTCTCTCCTACAGACAACGGTAAACTGGAATCCACACAAATCAGCGCCGAAAAGTCCCTCGAGGACCAGATTGACGATCTGCTTGCGATTTTGCGAGATATCCGGTCGTTCGTCGTACCTTCCTTTCCCCGGGCGCTGGGCGAATCGTCATCACCATCTTCATCCTGTCTCTCTTGCAGGAACGGATCGGCGCTGCCGGTATTATTGCAGGAGGTCGTCTAGACCCACTACCGAGTCGATGTTGGAAGCCCAATCCGCTTTTTCTAGTAGAGATATGGATGTCAGCCAACCACATACACACCCGGATTTTTGAAGGGACTTCGAGCTCGCTTTGAGGGTGGTCAGCCATGCGTATCATGAAGGCCCTTTTCGACGTGGTCTGCTACACCCCCAGATTATTGTATGATGTATCTGCACTTACGATTCTGGCTCAGGGGTTCACCTCTTGCCTATTGCTATAGGCGGCTCTCAAGCTTTCTCTTTCGGAGTGCTACCCGTGACGCTACCCGTGTTCATCATCTATACCATAGATCAGAGTGATATTCAATCGCTCCTTAGGTAAATTTAGGTTAGTTTAGGATAATTTAGTATGAACTTCGTGTAGGATAAGTGGCCTTTAGACCAGGCACCCGCTTTATCTGAGATGGCCAACCTCGATTTATCCCTGCCTTGCATTAGGAATGACGTTCTCTGATCTTGGGGGCATCTCGGCTAGATCTATACCGAGCTAAACCGTTGATCTTCAGAGTCATTGCGGGGTGCAGTCCTTGGCAAGTAAGCAGCAAGATGATCCTCCCCATGTGTATGCATGATCGAGGCGTGAGATAATCCTCCTATCAGACGTGGGTGTTCCAGAGCGTCAGTTTGCCACGAAATTCTGATCAGGGGCAGCATAAGAACATTGTGCTCATCAGCTAGCTCATCAGCAAGGTAAACTTTTGACATTGAGGCTTTGAGTCCCTAATACTCAAACATGATGGGCAATTTGTATCTCTTCCACCTACTCACTCTTTTCTCCATCGGCTTTGCAAATGCTTGTAAAAATGGTGAAGACTGCAGTTTGAACGGAATATGTTCGCGATGGGAAAGGTCTGCCGTTGTGATCCAGGCTGGATTGGCAAAGATTGCGGCCGTCTAGATCTTGCTCCAGCGACACGATACACTGGCTACAACCATACATACGAGCCTCCAGGTCCCGACGATATTGGTATATGGCCTAATGCCTCTTGGGGAGGTCGAATTATGCAAGATCATGGTAACAAGCGGCTATTCCATCTATTCACAGTGCAGTTCAGTCATGGATGCGGTCTGAAGGGCTGGCGTCCTCATTCTTACATCATCCGCGCTGAATCACATAACGGGCCTCAAGGACCGTACGAGTATGCTCAAGATGTATCGAAGAACTTCGCGCATAATCCAGACATCGTCTGGAGCCCTGCCGATAAGAAGTATCTCTTGTACAGCATTGGCGTGGAATACGATAAGAAGTTTACAAAGTGCGAAAGCATTAGCTATGCCAGGTGGCCCAACAATATTTCCGTTTCGGCTGCTGACAATATTCGTGGTCCATGGTCGCCATTCAAAATGGTCCTCGATAGTGATCGTCCAGCTGGCATACACGCTACCAACCCCTCCGCATTTTCTCTCTGGACTCGCAACAACCCAATCGGGGAAATAGTTCTTGGGATCAAAGACTATTCAATCTTCACTGCCAAATCCTGGAATAGCGATTACAAGCTCAAGTACCAAGCAACATGGAACGTCACAGAGCAACAAAACCCCGAATGGACAGAAGACCCTTTCATATGGTGCGACAAGCCAAGCTATGTTCACTTACCTTCATCTTCGGGTTGCAAATTTCGTGTTCTTGGACGGCCCCCAATCCTCCGCAGGCCTCCCCAGCCTCTGAGTGGTCCAGTTCTAAATGCCGCAAACCCATGTCCCTTGCTGTTGACATCATTGGCGCGATCCTGAAACGGATCACTACTGGACTTGTGCAAGTGTGTAGTCCACGAATCTTATAACTCGGTGTGTTATTTGCGACTTTGGTCGTTTACTTGAACAGGTGTTCTGTAGGTTGGAATGACAGGTCTTATAGAAAGCTGTCTGTCTGGCATTATGGAAGATATCATTGCAGTTCAATTTGTATTTGTCGAAAGACTAAATAGAACCATTTCTATCACTCACTACACACTCTTCATTGGAACAGCCTATACCAAATCAATCTGCGAGGTCCTCTGATTTGTATGAGAATGAACTTGATTTCACCCTGGACTGATTCGATCATCGCCTCATCTCATGGCATCGCCACTTTGTAGTGCCCGCTTACTGCCGTCACATGCATAACAGTCATGTCATGCCTTGTACAGCAGGATCGCAAAGGATTTTAGTCACCATGTAAAATATGCAGGAATTCCGTACTAGCACAGCCTTCCTCTTCAGGTAGTTCGTAAAGTGCACTGCGCTAGTTCGTCCAATAAGCTTAAACATAATGCGAGCGCCTAGAGTCCGAAATCTTAAAAATCCTCCCAGGCTGACATATGCAATTATGCGTATCGGCAGTTGTGCAAGCGATGTTGATCTCCTGATGGAATGAGATCACTACCTTTTAGAGTCGAGATGAATTTTGTTGGTCTGGTCACTGATGTAATTGATGATGGCTTCAATGGGATGATTGTGGAAATTGCTGGACTTGAGCAAATCCTTCGAGTGAGCAGGTTTTTGAAAGGAATTGTCAGAATGCGACCTATCTTGGAATACTGCAGTACTGCCTCAATTACAAATTCTTAACATTTCCCCACTGGATGATCATCATCAAAGCATCTCATCACTTCAACTTATATACTTCAGTTACCATTGTCAACATGCTTCCCAGCCTTCTTCTATTTGCCCTCGCTGGCTTTGCCAGCGCCTCTCCTACTGCTCTTCTTACCACTTCTCATGATCCTCAGGCCAGGGGGATTCACGCGGATGAACTTCATGCCCGCGCCCTTGCCAATCACCCCAAAGACCTCATCATTGACTCAAAGGATCTCAATGACTACATCAAGAAACATCCCGACTCTGATAGCGTCGTCTATCTGAAGGACAAACAGTCTTTCGTTCCATTGTCAAGCGTCTCAGTTGTTGAAGATAAAGAAGCCAAAGACGGCAAGTCCAAGCGTCAGTATACTGGCCCTTGCTATGTCTATGACCAGTGGCAGGCCCGCGACTCCCAGTCCTACTGGGGTCCGTGGGAGACAGCTTCTGGCTGCCTATACACCGGCTTGAGTGAGGGTTCAGGTACCCGAACCATCAGCTGGTCCAAATCGGTCTCGGTTGAAGTTTCAGGTGGCTTAGATTGGAACCCAATCAAGGATGTCTTGGGTGTCTCTCTTGGCCTTGCTGTCACAAACACTTGGACCGATGGTGGTAAGATTGACTGTAACATCCCTGCTGGATCAGTTGGTCAGATCTGGGCTCAGAAATATCTGGGAGAAGGTATGTATACGCTCTTCGTATCTTTCAAGGAACTACTAACTGGAATAGCACATATGTGGAAAAGAATGTGCCAGTCATGCGGTGCCTCTGGCCAAAAGTGCCTTGGTGACTGGGAGGAAGCTGGATTCGTCAAAGCTCCAACTGATGGGTATGTCAAACTTAAGGTCATGTGAAGCAAAAGACTGACACGTTCCAGTTCTGATCCTGGCAAGAACCTGAACACAGGCTGCAGCACTGGCAATGAGAATGTCAAGTGTTAGAATGGATATCTGATGGCGTACTTGTTGGGAGTTTGGCCTGGGAATTGGAACTTGGAGAATGAGTATGCAGCGGGCTCTAAGATATAGTCATGGTCCAGCTCAGTTTACACTCGTTAGCTACTTTTGTTTCCTTAATTGACGCTCCTTTATCTTGTTAACTTTTCCATGTCTCAAAGTGTCTCAACCGTGGGCCTGCTGCTGCTGCTGTTGTTGAATCAACCCGCGACTCGATCAGGAGGCCTAGATCAGAATGGTTAAGCTGCTGGTCAAACGAAGCCGATGCGAACTTGTTCAAGGAAGTCCGGTTATAACTTAGCTGATATTGTGTCCTTGTACTCAAATGTCACCCCACCATCTTTGCCTGCCTGGTCTTCTCCATCTCCAGCTCTGCAGGATATGGATCCAAGAACTTGGTGAGCAACTCTTGCCAGCCTTGTCGAATTCCCTCCCAGTAAAGCGGATACCAGCCGGCAAATTCCCAATCAATGATACCGACAACTTGATCACCCCTCACTAATATATTGAACGGGCTTAGATCTCCATGAGTAAACACCGGCGGTGGCCACGGACCGTCCTCTTCGGTGGCCATCTCTTTTATATCTTTCCAGTCCTGATCCTCCATGTGATCTGGACGGCTTCCTGGCTCAAGATCTTCCCGTAACCACCGATGGAAATCCTGAATTGTCTTGAAAGGCCCAAATCGTGGTCTTGAACGCGGTATCCGGGAGTCGCGCAATGAACCACCTATACAGCTCTCGACTCCCGCGCCATTTTGTGGCATAATAGCCCTTAATTCCTCTAGCATACGTCGAAGTTGAGCGAAGATACTCGCCAGATCAGCCTCAGAAAGAGATCCCCAGGCCTCTGCGAGAGATGTTCCACGAATGCGTTGCATGACTATATGCGCTCGGTTACTGTGTACGAACGAGCAGAGGACGGTTGGGATAGGAATGGAAGTATTAGCAGCGACAAATTGCATAGTAGCTGCTTCAGTGAGGTGGGCATGGGCCCTTCTTAACGATGAGAGATTTTGAGATGGGTATACAAGACCCATCGTGTTTGTAGAAGCGCGCGGATGCTTTCAGGGCGATCAGTGTCATGAAGCGACGAGGGAATGTATTATTGATGACCAGGGAAGATGTTCCTTCATGTTGAGTAGCTGCTTCATCGGGCGGAGAGACGTAACCTGTTGTTGACTTTGGATGTGGAGACGAGTGGAACGGAATTGCGAGCATTGGTCGTTGAGCTCACGAAGACTTGGTGATTGACTGGCTTCCAAGACCTGGAGTGATTAATGGAGTGCGTAACAAGGTGTACATTATCGGACTTGGGAATCGTGGTGGAGATGAAGATGGGTTGATTGACGAATGGTCTGGTCTGTTGACAGAAATTAGATCACCGCACGCCTGCTGACTAAGACAAATGCCCTGCAAAATCTACGCGTCTTCCGCGTCGCGACAAACCCGATGCGCAAAGCTTGAAACTACAGCAGTGAATGATTTGAACCCTTGACCTAAGTTAGTCTAAATTACCACTAAAGAACACTAAACTAGCCTAAGTCTTAGCCTAAGACTCTTCATTGTTTTGGATAAAGATCCTAAGCTGAAACACAGTCGCGAGGGAAGATAAGATAATGTGCAGTATCAATGGATATCAGTCATTGCGCTAAATTGCTATGAAATACAAATAGTGACTCATTTCAACCTCTTCAGGCTCTTTTTCTCAACTAAAACAACTCTTTCAGCTTTTTACTCCTCCTGGACCTTCTCTGCTGATCCATGTGTAGGGAACTGATCAACCTTGGTGCTAGCAAACTTGCGCGCAGGAACATTGTGCTCGAAGAGAAGATCGAGTTCACCATATGTTCGGCCCTTGGGCTCAGGAAGGCGGAAGAAGGCCCAGATGAAGATCAACAGACACCATCCAGCCCAGAAGAGACCAGTCTTGGCACCCCAGTTCCACGAGTTGCGACCCAACATGCGGGGCATGAGGGTGTTGGTAACGAGACCAGCGATGTTGCTAAAGTTACGGGCCAACACGATGGTCTTGGCCTTGAGACGGGTGGAGGAGATCTCGGCGACGATGGTATAAGCGATGGGACCGATGGTCATGTCGTAGACAAAGGTGTATACGACGAGCAAGCTGCCGATGGCCCAGCCAGTTTGCTCGGTCTTCTTGGCGAAACCGAGGGCTCCCACAGCGACGAGGATGAAGAAAAGAGAGGCCATGCCACAGATGTAGATATGGCGACGACCGAAGCGAGCCATGAGGAACCAGGATAGAACAACACCGACAGCACCGACACAGTACTGAATAACGTTAAAGTCAAGAGCTCGCTCAGAGGAGAGACCAGCTTCGAGGTAGAACTGAACAGCGTAGCCCATGAGAGCGCTACCGCAGAGAGCCTGGGCAGTGTAGCTGATGGAAGCGACTTCAGTTCGTCGAAGATCGCTGCGCATGAAGCAGTGCCAGTAGTTGGTTCCAGCAGAGTTCTCAATCTCCATCTGGTTGGTAGCCTTGAGAAGCTCAACCTGAGCATCAGCATCGAAAGGAATGTCGCACTGGGTGGTGAGCGAGAGAATAGATCGCTTAGCATCCTCATATCGCTCCTTTCGCACAAGCCACCAAGGAGACTCGGGAGCGAAGAGAGTACCGAGCATGATGAAAGGAGGCCAAGCCCACTGCAGAGCAAAAGGGATTCTGTAAGACCAATCACCACCCATGGTGCTGAAACCTCGAAGAACACCTGCACCGATGAGCTGACCGATGACCCAGCAAAGGTTGACGTAGGCGGTTAGATACGGTCGCAGCACAACGGGCGCAACATCAGAAGCGTAGGCGAGAGTGAGAGTCTGGAAGATACCCCATGGCAGACCGAGGAGGATGTTTCCAGCCAAGAGGACTTCAAGGTTTGGTGCAAAGAAGGGGAAGAAGATAAGTCCAATCATGAGAACCTGGCTCGCCAGCATGGTCTTCTTGTAACCAAAAGCATCAGAGACCCAACCGTTGATGTAAAGACCGATGATTTGACCGCACATGCCACCAACTTGGATATAAGTCTGCCAATCGGCCGAGACGATAGGGTTTCCGTTCGAGTCGACTTCGTTACCGAATTTCTGCTTGAATCTGGGGGGGTTGTCAGTTTCATGGTCGACGGTGTCGATACCAGGCTAACTGCAACTTACGCATCATAGCCGTAAAAACTACCCAACAAACTTAGATCGTAACCTTCCATGATGATGGCCGTCGAGAAAAGCAGGGAGAAGGCGATGGCTTTGGGGTATAGGCGGAGGGCATCGCGGATAGTGAGGGTGTGTTCGCGATCATTGGCCTCGCGCGCAGCAGGGCGCTCAACTTCGTCAAAGGCCATCTTGTCGGGATCGACGTGCTCAACCTGAGCGAGATCCTTTGGTGAAGACATTGTCGTCCAAGGTAAGAGATGTTATGTAGAAAGGATCCCTCGTATGGAGAGGAGAAAGTGAAGTGAAGCTGATGCTGGGAAAGGAAAACAAGAAGGAAGCCGGGGAATCTGGGGATTCTTATGCTAAATCTCCACAAACAGCCCGTTGTCTCCAGGTTCTGGAGGGTTGGCTTGGGTCGTCACCCCGGACCCCCCAGACCAGTCTAGCCAAGAAACATATCGGCCCGACATACCTCTCAACGCGAGACTGAGCTAATCTTCGCCAAGAGCTGAGCCTCGTGATGGCTTCAAATCTCTCGAGATCTTTTATGTCGGACCGACATGATCTTCGATTTCTCGTCAGACCATGGAATTCCAAGAGGAACTTTGTATGGGGAAACGGGGTCATGAGATCGTGGAGGTTTTTGTGTCCTGCCGGTCCGATAAGAACAAACTCACCCCGGATTTTCTACTCCAGACCGGGGCGAAAGGAGGGAGGATGATCTTTGCTTATATTAGTTAGATTGGTCGGACAAGACCGAGAATTTTGCATCCCCCTGAGGCACAAGACATCATTGATTTATCTAGCTCGTGAAGGGGGAACTTGTCTCGCCATTGACGTGTGAGCTTAGCTTGGCGGAAATTTTTAACTCTATTTTCATGGCGTATTATGCTTATGTTTATTGAGCGAAGAGGGTGTCGAGCGAGTGCCATTTCGTCATCGATGTTGGGCAACGTGACCTGGTTGGTGAGAAGGTATTCTGATTGGTCAATGGGATACATGGCGATGTCGTGTCAGGAAGCGAGCAATCGAAGCTACGGAACCACTTGATCCACCCTTTCACCCGATCGGGTGGTATGATCAGAGGTAATATTCGCTTAGGAGAGTGACAGCACGGGGACGTGAGTTGTACAGAGGCTTTCTGTTTGGTAATTGATGTGGTAGAAATGTCCGTTTTTGGTAATTAGTCTCCCGAGGATCGGAGTCGTGGGTAAGGCATTTTTATCCACTGGGCCATGCGAAAATATCGTTGATTGGAGTCAAGCGCCATGGAACTAGGTTTTTCAATACGGGAAGTTCCGAAATGTAAGTAAAGGCTGCGGGGCTTGTTGCCATTGAACCTCTTCCCAAATAAGATTATCACCACCATTCATTTCAACTAGGTACCCTGTAGTGACAGAACGATAGAGACAGATAACGCAGATAATTCCAACACGGCGGAAAGCTTTTCATGCTGCGTTCTGAGCTACTCTCTCTATTGGAAAATTTTGAGAAATTTACTTTTTATTCATATGCTACATTTCTCACTGTCCCGTGATGCTCCTCCAGGGTACCATTTCACTCCCCAATTTCCACCACTAACTTTGTGCAACTGACGCCTTCAGACATTTTATCCAAAGCACCATTAATGAAATCCAAACCTGTCCCTACAACCCTGGGCTCAGGACTTGGTCTAATATTACCATTAGACAAGTTCTTACTCAAATAATGACCAATCCAGTATTTGAACTGCTCCAGTCTTTCCTCTTCAACCGCCGATGGCATCACGAAAATGATCTCAACCCCATCAACGTTCTCAGGATCTGCTGGAATCCAAGGAGCCGACCCAATTTTGGCAGCTATCTTCCTCTCAGTAGAGTCAACATCAATAAATTCTTTGAGCACAGCCTGACACAAAGAAAGGTTTCCGGTCGCGAGGAAACAATGTCGGATGATCAGCTCGTCTTCTTTTGCAGCTGCGACAATTGACTCCACAACCCATGGGTCTTTATAGTCGAACACGCGACCGGCGCCGAGTGAGCGTATATAATTGTGGTTTGTTTGTCTTGCAGTAGCATACACAGCTGCAAAGGGCGACCTGGGATCTTGGCACAACAGACGAGCTGTTTGCACGCCCATGGTGCCGATGCTGGATGATGCACCCCAGATAAGAAGCGCTTCTTTCTTCTTAGCCTGATCGAGATCTTGAGAAGATAGTTCATCATAGGATCTTGAAATTCCCATCATATCCCATGCGCTAAGAGGTACTTGCACAGACACAGGCAGTGTCGCAGCGTGGTTCCACGACATCTCCTGATCTGGCAGACGCACAGCATGTTGCCACGGGACAAGGCATTTTTCTTGGAAAGTACCGTAATCTGGAGCGCAGCCTCTCCAAGCAGAGGCAGAATATGCAGCAACACGAGTGCCGGGCTGGAAGCCATCATCGCCAGCTGGAACATTCTCGCCGACTTGTAATACCAAGCCAGACATGTCGAAGCCAATAACAGTGGGATATCCTGCGATGAAAAGCCCTTGATCGCGCACGATGACATCTGCTGGATTGAGAGCGACGGACTTGACTGCGATGAGAAGTTCATCTGGTCCTGGCTTTGGAGTGGATCGTGCTTGGACTTGGAAGGGCTGGCCTTTGCCTGGGCAGATAGCAGCGAGATGAGTAGGCATTTTCTCTCTTGATAAAGGGTTTCTGATGGGCAACAGTAGATGAAAGGGTTTAAAATAACAGAAGAACGTGTCTTCTTTATACTTAAATCACAGCAATTGCATGAAGCTTTCCTCAAATCATATCGATCTCTTCGCGATAATGCCCAGAGTTCCTGGATTATCAACCCGCCAATCAAACCGCCGTGCATCCGCAAATCAGCTAGCGTGAGAGATCCTCCAACCAAGGTGAGATTAGCGCATCGCGAAAATAGATCGTACCTCCAGATCCTGTCAGCTTGATCTCAATTTCTCTAGAAGATGACAACATCCCACGACTTGTGGTGATTAGTAAAGCGTTGTGGAAATGTCTACGAATTGTGCGGAACAAATGCGCCCAAAGAAACCGGCGCGGCGGTCAAGATATGGCTGTCGCAATTGCAAGCTGAGAAAACTCAAGGTGAATCTCCCTCAGCTCATTCATGCTTCAACTAACGTTTGTCAGTGCGATGAGAGCAAACCGCGCTGTAAAAAATGCAGCTCATTTGGGGTCTTGTGTAATTTTGGAGTGAACATACCCGACCTTCTTCCAATTACTCCCGACACCCTGAGGGCTGTGGTACGTTGCAAGCCATCGCCTCAAAAACCCGTCGCGAGCGCTGTATGGACTTCTGATGAGTATACCATCTATCAGCTCAATGCGAAATGTCAAGACTTTGTAACGAGATATTACGCGAGAAGTCTCTTGACGCCTGATGATGGGAACATGATCGACGTCAACCGGAGGTTGTTCAAACTTGCATTCACTGTAAGAGCGACGCGCAGAATGCACAACTAGGCTAATTGGCATAGAACCCTTGCTTGATGCACGCTTCTCTCGCTGTAGCACTCACATACGACCGCTACCTAAACACCTCATCAAGCTCTCCCCGGAGTCTAGAAGAATGCTATCACTGGTTACAAAGTACAGCCCTCTTCAACAAGAAGCTACGTGAACCTGTCAAGACCAAGGACAAGGACCCGATATGGGGTACAGCAGCTGCGCTGGCCGTCTTGACGTTCTCGTCACCTGATGCATACAGACCTGAAGACTCGTGGCCTCTGAAAACCGGCGCCGACGACCTGTTTTGGGTGTCCATGATCAGTGGAAAGATGTCGCTGTGGGATATGGTGGACCCTCTACGAAATGACAGTTTGTTTCGCGTTATAGCTGTTACAGTTGCGCAGATGCAAGCGCCTTTACCAGAGACCGGGATAGACGGTATACCAGAGGCATTGGCTGCTGTTTGCCAATTGAACCAGACATCTACGCCAGATAACCCTTATTTCTACGCTACCCATGCAGTTTCGCGCATCCTTTATCTACCAGATAGCCAAGTTACGACAGGGCAGACCCAGCTCTTCACGCACAGGATCGAAGGACCCTTCAAGGAACTGCTCCTTGCGAGAGACCCCGTCGCGTTGTTGTTGTTATATATATGGTATTGCAAGGCAGGACGGAGTATATGGTGGGTCGAGCTCCGAGCGAGGGTGGAATGCCCAGCGATTTGCATGTATCTACAGCGGTTTCACGCGGACGAGGTCGCGGTGCATGCACTGCTTCAGAGCGACATCACAAACGGGTAAGAGATTGGCGGGCTGGCTTGGACGATGAACTGCAACAAGGCACTCGAGAGGCTGCGCGATCGACTGGACTTGTACAAGACTCGAGGAACAAGATATGCGTCGCGCGTGTGCGAAGCGCTCGGCCTGTTCCATGATGACGAGAGTCGGCAGACTCTACAAGATACGACGCGCAGTGAACTGGGGACGGCGCGTTCGCGCTTCTGCAATGGCGCTTGGAAGCGGAGCATCGACGAAAGGCATTATGACAACGTGAAAAGCAGTGGCGCTGGCTGAAGACACAGCTCAGGCCTCATCCACGTCAGCAGCCAAGGTCTCCGACTCCTGTTCGCTCCATGTTCTCTCGATCGGCATTGTTAAGCAACAGATGGGGATTGTCACGGCATCGATCTGGCGGGTTCGGGAGGGACACGTCGGGTCGAAGAATTGGGTTGAGGTGAGCGGAGCTACGATGCGCCGTATCAAAATGACAGTCGAGTTCGTAATTGCAGCGGCAGCGCTGTGTTCAATGTGTCGGACGCATCGAGCAGATCGGCTTCATGGTAGTGGCAGGGCGCACTTCGCGACCGCCAAGGCCAAACTGGGCACGTCCTCGGTCCCCGACTGGGTTTCGTTGCTGGAATTTAATGGCCCTTGCTTGCTGCGCAATCCGAGCTGCGAAAAATAGCAAAAGAGACGGCGATAGCCAGTGGTCCTCTGGGTGAGTGCCAGTCAATTCGACAGCGCATTGCTGAACCGTGAAATCTCTACACCCAGAAATCGCGGAATGGCATCACGTGCTGGGTCAGGTGAGACCATCAATGGCATGGCACTTTCAGTCAAGATGATCAGTAATATCCCAATAATTCGCATGGCTATGACCAAGGATGAAGATCATGATAGATTCGGTACAGAAGCTGATTAATCTACTAATTCAATTAACATTGAGAGAAAGCGACGCTATCTACAACTCGATCATTGGATCTTCAAAGATCCATCCTTCGAGATCTGCTCCACAAACTCCCCAAAGTCCTTCAACAAATCCTCTGGTCTCTCCAGCGCGGCAAAGTGACCACCTCGCTCATGATCCCTCCAAAATACGAGGTTGCCCGTCGTCTTCACCCAGCTCACAGGAATAGGAGCAAGCTCAAACGGGAACCAGCTATAACCCAATGGCTTACTGATCTTCCACTTCGGGTGATCGTGTGCACCGGGGTAATCTGGGTCAAAGCGTTGACGGTATGGAAAGATCGAAGTAGGGAAGCTGTCTGTTAGCCAGTAAAGTGAAACCGAGGTAAGAATCTCCTCGAGTGGCGGATCCTCGTCACTCCAGCTCAGGAACTTCTCGCCGACCCAGGCTAGAAGTGCGAGAGGCGAGGATGAGAGGATGAGGCCGATTGTACTTGGTCTTGTGGCGTGCATCAGAGCGTATGCGGTACCTAGCTTGTCAAAGTCCTTTGCGCGCTCGAGGCCTTTCTTTTCGGCATCCGAGAGTTTGCCCTGAGCAGTTGCGGGCTCCGCCATGAGGCAGAAGTTGAGATGGGCGGCTATACAACAGCGTGTTAGTAGTCTCCTTTTACCTCGCCAAGGATTTGCATCACGATCACATACCTTTGCACTCATCATAAGTAGCTGCGAGCACACGAGAAATCCGGCTTCCGATATCGCCTCCTTGTGCGATATAGCCACCTCCAAAACCCAATTTAACCATCAAGGTGTTCACAATGCGGGAAACGTCTCTAATGCCAAAGTCCTTGTCCAATGGCGGCTTATCTGAGAAAGCATAGCCGGGAAGAGATGGCACAATGACGTGGTAGGGGAGCGTCTCGGGGGTATAGCGCTCCTTGAGAATGGAGAGGATCTTGAGAAACTCTAGAAAGCTACCCGGCCAACCATGGAGCATTACCACGGGGACAGCATCAGGCTTAGAGGAGAAAAGACCCGTGAAGTGGATTGTAAAATCACCCTTCTCATCTTTGATGGGTACTGTCCAGTGGTTGTATGAGTTAATGTGCTTTTCCGCACTGCGCCTATTCTGGAGGTTAGCCTCCGCACTGTAAGGTTAGAATAGGATGGACATACCAGTCAAAGTCAATCCAAGCAGCTTTCGCATCAGTCAACCACTGATGACTAACTCCATAATTATGTTCTTTCTGCGTTGACTCATACGTCGGCGGTCCGACTCTTCCCAGCTTCACAAGCTGCTTAAGCTCCTCGACCTTGTCGTCCGAAATGGAGACTTTGTAAGGCGTTGGCTGGATCTGAGCGCCCGAAGGAAGTTTTGCAAAACCGTCTGACATTTTCAAAGAGTAACTTGTTTTCAGGTGAGATTTTTTATTTCTTCTTAGTTGCGCTCGGAGGGGCTTAAGAAGTCATTGATTGATATGTAGTCAGTAGGGCGTAGCAGTCTTGCTGATAAATATGACCTCATTTTTGTAACCTAGGCTAAGCATGGAGCCGCGGGCGGAGAAACGTGCCGCAAACATGCCGCAACAAGCCACTCGCGATCAACAACATCAGGCTTGGCAATGCATGGTACATTTCGGCATATTGCGAGGCCCGACTTTCGCCCATCTAACCAAAGTTGCATTAAATTAGATAGCCTGATGCTTTATCTCCCCCCACTGCCTCGCATCAAGCTGACGACAATTTCCATGTTGTCCTGCAGCATAATAGCCCGTTTTATTAAATTCCTCTGGGGATCATTCCAACCTCTAGCTACATTTACAACCCGATTGATCCCCATTGCCAACGAAAACCACCAAAACGGCCGCATAACTAGTTCCATATGTATTAGTAGGTTCTCCACGTGAAGACGGGGAAATACTTACGCTGCGCTTCCTGCAAATATCTCTGCTCGCTTCGCGTTTGTGATCAAGCCCACGCTCAACGCAAACAGTATTGTAAAACCGCATATCGTACCAAGAATTGCTGGTGCGGACTTTACGTAGTAGAGACTGCTTATCGAGCCAACTAACAAGATCATGGCGAGCAAGATGTTGACGAGAGCAACGGCCATTGTGATTGACCGTTCGTCAAAATGGCTGATCCGACGCCGGCCATCCCTGGATAGCTCTTCCTGATCACAAAATCTCCGTATTAGTGAGTGACTCTCAAAACAAATGCCATCGTCTTCGCGAGGATAATGAAACGCACTCGACCTGGCCAATGGGCTCGAAGTAACCGTGACAATGGATCGACAGCCGCTGGAGTCTTGAGCGAGACGAGATCCTCCGCTTCATCCAGGTAGTCCTTTCCTCTCCCTCCCAGTATGGGGTTCGGCTTCGTCCCATCCCGTCGTAAAGGGCCCCCATGAAGTTCGTTGCGAGCCACTTTGAGAGCTCTTTCATCAGGACTGCTCAGTTGAGATATCTTGCTTTGCAACTCTAATGCTTCATCTATACACGAAATTAAGCATAAGCTTGTAGTCGGGTGTATGTTACATACGATATTCTTTAATCTTGGTGCGAAGCTGATTTACCAACTCCAACATCTCTTTTGCTTCTCCTTTACCCGCTTCGGCCTGTTCGTTCATCATCTCCCATGTTTCTGCAGCCTGCTCCAGTGCGGTATCGTTGCTACCTTCAACGTGCTTGTCCCATGCTTTCAGTTTGCTTTCTATACTTAGTAATTCGCATTGCAAATAAAGAAGATTACGAGCGCTTATTTCTCCGAACTTTCGAAATACTAGCAGTTCTTGGTCTCGGTCTGAAACAATCCAGGACGATAGTGCTGAGAATCCTAGCGAGGGCCGAGTCGCAGTCCGGCCTGCATTCATTTCGATATCAAAAAGCTTTGGCATAGTAGTATGACTCAAGAAATTATGGCATGCAGGGTGAGAGAAACCCCAAACAAACGGGAATCGCGAATAGACTAGTACTCGTCGTCTTTGGACATTCTGCCAACAGGCTACAGCCTGATTTCAGGCTCCCGGCCACCTGGCGATGACGTGGCAGATTTACAATGCACAATGAAATTACACAACATGTGAATCGGTTCCAAGAAGATGATTGGTAGAATTCTGAATCTGCCCAACAAGAAGCCTGACAACAGTGCAGTCCATGCATGCTCAGCCGCCACCAGCCAACAGGTACTAAACACATGTCCCTGAGTCAATTCCGAACCAGTTTTTCTTCTCTCTTCTCAAGTTCTTCCCCTGGAGTCATAAATTTTACCAGCATATCTGCATTCCCCAGCACCAAGATCACTTGTTTCTTTATCATTTCCTCTTCTTCTAATCGCCAGGAATCGGTTTAGAAATATCGAGATGCACCGCTTGTTGATCTAGTATATTGGGAGGCCCATGGACCTCAAGTCCTTGATTCTGCGAAATGTCCGCGGCTTCGCCCCAGAAAGGGAGGAGCAAGCGGACGATCCAAGTTGGCCAGGTGTTATGAATTATTTCGAAACAAAGCATGAATATCCACCTCCATCGCCTTATGGCTCCATGTACTCGTCCAGGCTACGGTTTGTCTATGTACTCTTGCTCACGGTCTATCAGCTGCTGACCTTTATACAAGCGATCTGGAGCGAAAGCTCGTTAAGTCGGGTCAGCGTTCAAATCTTGAAGCAACTCCTTCCACGGTCGTCGAAAAAAGCTCGACCCCCCTGTTCACTAGTCTTTCCTATTCTGGTGACCCAGAAAACTACAGAGCGAGCGTATCGGCTGGCCAAAACGCTAACGAATCTCGTTGGTATGCTATGTGGCAACATGTCACAATGCCTCACTCACCTAGACCAATCGTCAAAGATAACAAGGAAAGCTTACAAGGGCCCACCGCCACAAGATTGGTTGAGACCTATTCTAGTGGTTCGATGGACTACACGGTGAAAGGTTATGTAGGGCCTGACAGACACCAAATCGACGCATTGCCAGATACTGGCGCCAAACGTAACTTTATTGCTCAGCAACTTGTCGACAAGCTTGGACTTGTGCCCAAGGCCAATACCGAGGAAGAGTTCAGGTTACCAACCGGAGCAACAATCGAATCTTGCGGCAGAGTGGATGTTCCTTTTAGATTCTTGGGAGAATCGGAGCTTCACTTGATTGACTGCTGCATTCTTCCCAAGTGCACTCGGGACCTCATCCTGTGCCAAGCCTTTCTCAAAGCTACAGGTACTCTGACCAAGTTCTCTCACCGTATCAGGAAATCGTTTAGAGAGATTACCCCTCGCTTCAGATTTAATCTTATCGAAGACGATACGTGCTGTGTACAAGGAAACTTTGATGACTTACCTTCAGTTGCTCTCGCCGACACAGGTTGCGACGCTATGCTTGTATCAGCCGACTTTGCTAGACGGCACTCTTTAGAAGTTGACAAGGGATTTGAGCACAGGCACGTCGTCGAGTATGCTGATGGGTCACTGGATACCACTACTGGTATTGTTCGTGATTCCACTTGGCAGTTCCGCAGTTCGTGGGATAAGATCCACTGTGACTTTTATGTTCTCGAAGATCTCAAAGCAGATATCGTATTGAGCAGTCATTTCATTTTCCAGCACCAAATATTTTCGCAATTTGAGCAGGATATCATTGATATGAGCCTTATTGCTGAACGAGACTTCGGAGACCTTTACAACATTCGATTGATCAGTCACTATAGCCTCGCGCTACAGTCGCTCGAGGCATCTTCCGTCGCCGACAGTAAGAACACCATACCTTTAGCCGATCCATACCATGCGAGTTGAGTACTAACATCGCCGCAGTGAATTCGCCTGGTTCTTTTGGCCCGGCGGCAGTCAAGGCTGAGAGGGTTCGACGTGATCAGATTCGCGACGCGATCAACGCTCTTCCCCCGGAACAGCAGGACCAGGCTCGCGTTGATGAGAGGAACAGACAAGAGATCTGGGACGGCTACCGGAGAAGACATTTGGAAAGGCAAGGGGGTGACACAGATTCCGCTCAGCAGGTTCTGGTGGTTCGAAAACAACGCTGGTGGGGGAAAGGACTGGGCTGGGGACGATTTGGAAAGAGGGTAACCTAGAAAACTCGAGCCTTTTGGTGAGAAAAGAGCATGGAGACTAGGCGTGCGCGGCAAGGTCAGGAGTATAATGTTAATTATCAGATAATAAGAAGATATGAAAATATCGAAGAGACTACCTTTGGCTAGTCTGACAGCCACGATGTGAACGTATACTAGGTATGATGATGGTAGTCGTTGGAAAGCTAGAGGGATTCAAAAGACTGCAGCACTACAGTGAATAGCGAGAGCCAGCCGATAAGCCATAACACCTACCATAATATTAGAGAAAAGATTATTGCATACGTAAGATGCGTGTCGGCTGCCCAAAGTTCGAACACATGGCCAGCAGCCCATTGCCATTATACACGAGTGTCACAGTTCATCAGGGTAGTCATGTCATGTTTGGGTATCCAAAGTCTCTTAGGTACTAGAATAGCGCTACAGGCTGGACCCATGCATCAACATCGCTTGCTAGTCATGCCAATCATCACCAAATATCCATTAGATCAACTCAGAGTATCATCAAACAATCAAGGCTTCTTGGTTCCCTCGATCTCAGGGCTAGCAGTGTTGGTGTTGACGGGAGTGACAGCCTCAATACCCTGAAGCTTATCGGTAGTCCTGTCAGGTCCGACAATCTCGAACACTGTTTCCAAGTTAGTAATGATCGATCACTGGAGGTTGGAGATAACTTACAGTCAACAGGAGTGGAGGTGAACTTGCGAGCGTTGACCTTCTTCTGGAAGAGATAGTCAAGATCAGCAAAGCTACGGTTCATGGTCTCAGGCAGGAAGAAGAAAATCCAAACAGCCCAGATGAAGCAGAGACCGAAGTAGAACATTCCAGTCTTGGCTCCCCAGTTCCAAGCATCACTGCTGGAGTTGAGCATACGGGGGTTGAGCTGCTGAACAATGATCTGACCACAGACGTAGACAGCACGGCCGATGACGATGGTCTGAGCGCGAACACGGTTGGAAGCAGTCTCGGCAACGACGACGTAGGTGGTAGGGCCAAGAGAGACCTTGAAGATACACTGGACGACGACGAGGAAGGCAGCTGTGACGATGGCGACACTGTCAACCTTGGGAACGAAGCCGAGAATACCAATGATCAACATGCAGGCACCGATACCAGAAGAACCATAGAAGTAAAAGGTTCGGCGTCCGATTCTACCCATAAGGCAGATGGCGACACCAGTGGCGATGATGTTGACGGACTGAATAATCATGTTGTAGTTGAAAGCCATGGTGTTGCTCATACCAATAGACTTGAGCATGATAGCGGCGAAACTGGTGATGGATTGACCGTTGAGAATCTGGATGACCCAAGCCATGCAGACAATACCAGTTCGGCGAAGGTTAGTTCCTCGGAAACAGTCCTTAAAGCTAGCAGCCTCAGCCTCAACCTTCTCCATCTCGTTGGTATGCTTCATGAGAGCGATAGTCTGAGCCATAGACTCATCAGTGTAGTGGCCCTTGCGAGCAAGACGACGAAGAGCATGCTCAGCAGCCTCGAGCTTACCGCGACGGACGAGGTACCAGGGAGACTCGGGGGCGAAGAAAGCGACGGTGATCAGAGGAGGAATCCACATCCACTGAAGACCGTAGGGGACTCGCCATCCAGCATCGCCCTTGAGGTCGAGAGAGCCACGGAGGACACCAGTAGCGAGGAAACTTCCGGCGCCCCAACACATGGAGACCCAGGCTGTGAGGTAGCCACGGAGGGCGGCGGGGCAGATCTCGGCGGCGTATGCGGTGGTGAGGGTCTGGAAGATACCCCAGGGGATACCGCAGAGGAGGTTACCGACGAGGAGCATTTCGACGTTGACGGCGAAGAAGAGGACGAAGATGGTGCAGGCCATGAGAGACATGGCGAACTAGTGAGATTAGCAGGGATCAAATGAGACGCGGTGAGAGAGGACATACCATGTAAACACGCCGAGAACCGAATCGTGATTGCAAGTAACCATTGATCAAGAGACCGATGATAGAACCGCAGTTGTTTCCAGCACCAATAGCACCCTGCCACTTTGTAGAGATATGCTGCTTTCCATTGGCGTCAGGCCAACCGAAACGCGCGAGATAGGCAGGATGGGCGAAGAAATTGTTGATAAGGCCAACATCCATACCCTCCATGACCAAAGCAACACTCAGAAGCATACTGAACGTCACAGCAGGCCAGTATCGCGAGAACAGCTCCTTCTTGGGGAGGAGACACTCTGCATCACTAGCAGCCACGGCGGCCTCGATGAGCTCGACCTGTGAGTTGTAGCCGGAGAACTCAGTGTGGTGCACGGGAGCTTTCTGCCCGTCTTCCACGTGGGAAGTTTCATTCGGAGGCGCCATTGCTTCGAGTCTGTCAAGGGAAAGAATGAAGAAGGAAAGAGATGCAGATCTGGGGAAGGATAGACAATAGGGAGAGAGGAGGAGCAGGATAAATATAAAGAAAGACTCCGCATTTCGTTCTGTGGACACCAGTCCGATGATCAGGCAGGGATATCTCGGTGGTACTTCCCCACGGGGCACTGGTTCAACCAGTCGTATCTTCCCCGCATTGCAGTATGAAAGGGCAACGACTTCGCTGCTTCGGTGTCGATAACCCGAGGTGACGCGCCATTCCTGATCCAGGATCGAAGGTCCTGGTTCCTTGGCAATTCGGCGGAGAGAAGTCCGAGTGAGAGCACTGAATTGGACGGTTTTTGGGGTCGATTAAGGTTAAGCTGTTATTAACGTTATGGTGTCCCCATGGGGGTTACCCACGCGGACTCGGGGTCCATTTCTGGGGTACGAGATGAGAGGTTTGACAGGTTGAGATGGGTATTTGTTCTGCCAAAAGTACTCCATCTCTAATCCATGGGGAACTATTGATGCTTATTACTCTCAGTGATGAAGCATCTGTGCTGTCTCCTCACTGATGATGCCTCGCATGCTGCATCTCAACAACCCCCCCATTCCCTGGCGATGACTCCTCGGGTCGCTGGCTAAAGGCCTCGGCTAACCTCCTCCATGCGACGGCGCGGCAAATGCCGTGTCATATCCCATTGGCCGATTCTCCGTGTCTGACTCTCTTGGCCCGCGAGTCTAGACCAGGTTGAGCTCTCAGCTCCCTCGACTGAGTCATGAGACACCATCTCGACTAAAACAATGGAGAAGGTTCGCTGTCAAAGCCGAAAAACGGTCGATGCTTTTTTTTTCTTTATCTCCGCATGACTTGATACGACGCACCGATAGAGAGGTTCGCCGAAGAGTTCTCAGCTACACACAGATCAACAGCTCAGAGAACAGCACGACAAGGATGAACGGTAAGCCAATGGCAGAGCCTTGATGCCCCCCTTCGACGTTGCCTTTTCTATCGTCAAGGTTGTGTCACTCAGTCACTGAAGATGTGCTTCCCCACAGCGGCCAACCCCAAAGTTTGCCCCCGACTTTTCCTGCACAAGCTTATTTTAAACGAGGCCCAAGCGCATAAAATTGAGTCTAGCTTAGCTTATGCAAGCCACGAAGAGCATCGTACGCCTTCTCCTCACGCTTTTCTCAACAAGTTTTTGCCAATGCCGATACGACTGCCGTAATCAGTGACATTGCAGGTCTAGTTATCGTGATATCGAACCTCGTGAGGATAAATGATTGTCCAAGGATAATACCAAAACTCGCCTGATGTTGCCCAAATTATTGCGCCCTGAAACTGTCTCGAATGCAACCCTGGCTGATCCTCGGCATCTCGGTCGAGTTCCAAGCGCTCTCCAACCGTTTGGGCCAAGTCCGCGCCGCATTTGATGACATATTGGGGTTGGAGCCCCCAAAGTGTCTCTCGCCTAACCTTTCCGTCGTTGCATCTGGCATCGCCAAGCAGCCAAACCGAAACTCTATGCTGAATCCGAGGGTTTGGGCCGCGCCTGTGCTTTTATGGTGATGTTTATCTCAATCAGTACGCGTACGTGATGCTTTTGGATGCTTATTGCGGTGATGGAAACCAAGATTGGCTTTGGGGTTCCTGGATCTTGCCCCCGCACTTGGCAGATTGAGATCTTGAGATATGGGAAACACAAGAAGTTTCTCGCTTCAGAAAGTACCGAGAGACATGAAAGTAGAAACTCTGGCTCAAACATCAGCGAATTGAATATTTGCATCTTAACTCGGAAGTTGTACGGCAGTGAGGCGTGCCGAACTGTCAGGCGACAGGCCGTTGGGTATGCGCCACCGCCGAAAGGCGATGCTCGGAGCCCATAGACCAATTTTAAACTCTTCAAGGTTGGCCTGACGAATGCGTATCTTTAACAAGGGCCAAGGCGGAATAGGTCCTGGTGTTGTATGGTATCCTAGGCCTATTGTATTGACACAAGCTACCAAGTCGAGCATCATGCAAGTTTGAGCCTCAAACGATCTTGAGAACTCGGAGTAGCTGCACGATACCGTGGACCAGGCTATGATTATGGAGAAACGTAGCATTGAACCGTCAAGGGCTCTCTGTCCAGTCTTTGAGACGTTTGACAGTTCCTGAAATAACTAGCTACCGTAATGGCAAGCGTAAATAAATAGATAGAATCCCAATGTGCAGGGTAGGTAGCACGATTGGCCACTTGTTCAAACGTAGTGTCTGGTCTTATCCAATTGCCTTTGTGTTCCACAAGAACACTAAAAGCATCTTTCAGTCTTTGTGTATTTAGTAGGCTGCCTGTTACCCGCAATTCCGAAGATCATCCAGTCTATCCACTTTCCCAACGTTCGGCACGCCATACCCGAAAGATCAACCAGCAGATCTCGAACCAACCCACCAAAATCTGTGGAGTTACCACGATTGATTGGCGTCTAATAGGACCGAAAGAGTTGATCACTTCCTCTGCGCTGCAACGTCTGATGTGACACAGACTTCCCCGGAATTCGTGCCACATGCTTCGCTGTCAATTACCCAAGGATTGCGAGTGAGATCTCTAGATGGAGCGGGGACGTCTCCATGCGACCCAATAGTGGGACATGCCCTGCGGCGTAGTTGGGTGAGAACCAACATGTCAACTGGAAACTTGGTGGAGAATGCGGCACAGTTATCTCGAACCTGTTGATGACATGCACTGTGAATGGGTAAGCAGCTGCGTTGTTGACGTAGCTTTACAGTTGCATTTATCTCCATTCCGCGTCAGAGTGAGGAACATATGGAAACGAAGATAATAAAGTGGAATGCTAATATAGTCATCTGGAACATTATTGCTACCTATTATGATATAGTCTTAAGTTTATAATGAATCAGTCTTGTATGGTCCTCGACCTTGGCTGCACGGTGTTACGTGATCATCGGGGTCACAGCCCGCTATGAATACGCCGTCTTGACCCGTCGACTCTCCGTTAACACGCATGGTAATAATGGCTCTTATATGACCCGCGCTAAGCGATTTGTGTGAACATAGTCTGATAGAACCTTGATTCCCGACGCAATATCCCCGCGTGTTGCCTGCGGAAGGAAAGCACATTTCGGGATGCGTCACGCGGCAGGGCGCACAATACAACCAGCGGGAGGAATCGAGGTCCTGAAAACTTGCAAGTAATGTGAATTGCGCTGCGCTCCCTTTCGACTCGGTGCGTCTGGCATCGCTTACACGTGCCCGCTCTTTTGGAAAGATAAGACACTAGGTGGCTTAAATCAGTACTCTAATAGTTCATAGTAAGAATTTATCCATACTTCTTAGATCGCGTGATTCGTTCAGGATGCGGGCCCTATCAGCGCGCTCCGCTTTAGATGTCAGTTGCTGTGTCACTGTAGTGTATATTTCTTTGTACCTGATTTTTCATGTTCAGCGGAAAAAACTAAGAATCCCCACACTATGATTAATTTCCAAGCCCATGCAGGCATAATATTATAAATAGATTCGAAAGCAAACATTATAATAAAGAGGAGGCTGAGATGTCATGAGCTTTAGCTATTGGTAAAAAAGACGGAAAAGATAGGGGCTGCAGAGAGATTAAACAACCATATTGTAATAAGCTCAGCTGTCATAGATTCAGGACAGAAACTTAAACTGCAGTAGAAAGGTTCGTGTATTCTTTGCACGTGTTGGCTGCCTGAAGTCTAATCTGAAATCCTAACTCAAGGTTTGAGATTGAAGCCCTGCCACCTATACACACTGAGTTTAGCCACAAAAGCTTGATATTGCATGTAGACTTTGATCAGGATCCTGACACTTTGTCCTTTTCCATCGGCCTTTCTCTCTCACCTCCCTCGTCCCCTTCTCATTTCCACTCAACCCTTATATCCGGAGGTACAGAGCAAGATCATAGCTATCACGTACTGCCTTCACGTACCGCCCGGTATCAGGCGGCTGTACTGTCAACTCGCAACCCATTCCAAGTCACCCTGATTTAGATGTAAACATCAATTCACAACGCGCGGCGGGCTTGAGCAAGGCTTGAGATATATTATCGTGGGAAGCCGAGATGAGCAAGTTTCACCATGAGTCGCAAATGGAGAGGCACATGGGAAACGAGCCACTAATCCCAACTCGAGGAATCAGTCTTTCTATGCTTGCACGACTTCGAAAAGATCAAGCATCTTACAGCCATTCCGAACCCTCGATGTTGCAAAGACTCCCCGATGAGATCCTATTGATGATCGTCTCCTACATATCGTGCCCAAGGGACGAAACATCGCTCTTTACCTTCTTTGCCCTCGGTCAGGTCTCTCGCCGATTCAGACATCTATTACAAGCAGAGGACTTTATTACCCATCATTTCTCCCGCAGGCGGTGTTGCCAAATGTGCGCAGATGATTTAAAAGACAAACATACATCTCAAGTTGAGCCAAGTAACCTCCATTGCTTTCAGTATACGTCCGTTCAAGAGGTGGAGGTCATAGAAGGAGATCTGAAGATCGAGAGAAGCTGGAGGTCGCTAGAAGGATTAGGGGATTTCATCAGAAGCTCCATCACCTGCAAAAACTGCCAGGAAAGCCGGGAGGCTAGACTAAAGGTCTGTTACTCAACGACTTGCAAGTTTTCGTCTCACAACTTTGAAGAGCTCCTTCATTGCCATTCCTGCGAGATGGATCACTCTCCCTTGTGCTTTTCGAAAGACCAAGCGAAGCTACGGAGTGGAAGAGTTTGCATTGCAAACGAGGGCTATGTCAGAATTTGTGAGCACAAAACACTCACCCGAGCCGAGATAGATCTTCTTCTGCCCAGCGGGGTGCCGCATGACACGCTGGTAGTTGTGACGAGCTGCGATCATCCAGATCACAAGGTACCATGTAGCGACAACTCCAAGTACACCGATCAGACACCGAGTGTATTTGCCACAAACCCTGGAGGCAGTGGGGTGATGCTACATATCCTATGGCGAGGGCATTCGGGTAGTGATAGATCTACGCTCCACCCAAGTGGCTATCTCCACCGACATAAGCTCAACGACTCACTCAGAAAGATCAGACAGAAAGGAGGACACCTGTACCTACCACAACGTGGTCCCAATACGTTACGTGAATGGAACGTAATATCCGAATTCGATCGCTCCGAGGTATTGTCTTCGGAAGTAGACCTTATCAGGCTCCGCGGTGGCTGGGGCTTCTTGAATCGACATCGTCAACACAACTTGGCTCTTCTAGGCCCTGAAAGGATAGCATGTGGTCACTGCAAATACGACAAAAGCTGCATTGTTGTCCACTACCATCGGAAGATACGCTTCTCGCATCGAAGTTTGAGCTGTGCGCCTCACGACTGGTTTCATGCTATTGACAGGGCGTCATACTCATATAATGGACCTGCCGGCGAGCCTGAGACTTGCGATATCGAAGCATGTCGCAATACCTATGTGGGTAAAGAAGACCAGATTTGTCAGTGGCCCCAAAAGGTCAATTGGTTCTGTGAAAAGGACGGGGATAGGTTTTGTGACAGCACGTGTAGATTGGTAGCCCAGGAGAAGCCAAATTGCGGGGATGATAGTAGAGGCATTGGATCAAGGGAGGGTCATGAGTCTGAGGAGCAGGAAGTAACTCTGCCTCAAAGAGAACAAGCCACTCGTGCTTTCGAGTCAGAGGCAACGGGAGAATTGAGGACTCCAGCTGATGCCTACATCAAAAACCCTCCACATGACAGGGTCGCGAGACGGATGATTCAGAAGAAGCTCCCGTCCCAAGAGAAGAGTCAGCCCAGTTTAGTTTGTAGGCTTTGGCGACGGCTATGTTGCAATATTCGCCGAGTGGGCAAGCTGAGATCTTAATTAATGAAGCTAAATTGTTGGGGAATTCTGGAATCGTCACAAGCAGAATTGTTGTTGCAGTCGCAGGCAATGCTGATGCACCAAAAGAGCAACTAGACATAGTCTTGATAAACTTGATGATACCTCGCAACAGACAATGTCATCAACCTCTCGAGGCCTCCTGATTTATTCCTCGGGCTTTTGACCGTATACAGTGGTTCTGTACAGATGTATGTTAGCCTCAACAGATTGTGTTTTAGGATAATCAGGAACATACACCAACACGTATGAGTGAAGCTTTGGGTTCAACAGCTCTTTACGCATCTCCACCAGAAAGACCTGCGCCCTTTCATACTCCCACTATATTTCAACGCGTTAGCTGTGTCACAGGATGTCTAGTAATAAAAGACATACTCCTAGAAGCTCCGTCAAGCTGCGGATGGAGAAGCCTTCCAATCCTTGTAGCAAGAACTGTCGGTTCCATGCGCCCCACTGCTTGAGATCCTTGTCTTTCGCCCAAGTACCAATGGGCACTTTGACCTTCTTCTCGGTGATATTCTTCAAGCCAGCCTTCTCGAATTCGTCGGCGGGATTCCAAAAGAAAGGGTTGCCGACTTTTTCTGCTACCTGATTAAAGATCTTGACCCAAGTTTTGAGCGGAGATTCGGGGCTCATGGTGTCATCGTCAGCCCTGGCGTCTCCCCAGAGCTCGACATGCTCGATCCAACCACCGGGCTTGAGGTGCCTTTGTAGTATTAGAGAATAATCTGTAAAGACGGAATGGAATGCGTGGTCTACCTTTGGGCCTTCTTGAGGAGTTCTGTCCAGTCTGGGACGGTTCCTGTCATGTAACGAATGTGAATAAAGTCGAACTTGTTCTCGGGAAATGTCCACTCCTTGTTGATATCGTCAACTTCAAATCTGCAGTTGGGTGGGATGAAGTTTGGTTGGATCGGCGAGAGATCAACACCAATGACATCAGCCGATGGGTGAAGGTCTGCCATGTCACTGGTACCATTAGTGTACATGAAGAGAGGTCACAGTATGATAGCCACTCACATGGCCCAAATACCAGTGCCGCAGCCGACATCAAGTACATTCTACGTGTATCAGTGAATGGGGATATAACTTAATAGGGGGCGACAAACCTGCGGATTCTTGCCGATTGGAGCTTCGTACAACTTGCCATCGAGGACTGCGCGAAACAGCTCATGGCTATGTTCCATCAGAAAAAATGAGAATAAACCGAGTTAGGCATGAGACTTACATCAAATCTTCGGCCTCTTGCTGGCGATCGTCATTCGCTCCCCTAATTTTATGAGTATCTCAAACAGCTTGTGGATTCTGAGGTCTCACCAATAGGTTCCATCGCCATATGCATGGAAGCGTCTACCATGAACCCACTTGTAGTTCAAAATAGACGAACGCAAGGACTCAGTATCGCTGACATCCGTTCTGGGCCATATTAGCGAAGCCTACCCCGGTGTCAGTGCATGCCATCTTACGCCAAAGAAAACGCAGAGTCAGAATCATTATCCTGAAAGAGTACATCAGCAGGGTAGTAGAAACGACGCAAAAAGTTATGAACTGACAGGCTGAATGAATCCATCTCGTGCGGGGGTCTCAGCAGCCTCAGGCGGAGACCGAGGGGACCGAGGAGACTTTGGTGACTTGTCGGGAGATTTTGGCGAAGACATCGTGAGGATAAGCGAAAAAGGCCAAGAGATCTGACAGGCAGGAATCTGTTGGTCTCAGCTGTGACTGTATGCAGAAAGGCAAAATGGTTTGTGACAGAAGAAAACTCAGATGGCGGTCAAATTATTTATCTCGCATTGCCTGACTCCCCACCTATTTCATGCATGGGTGAAGGGTTCTGTGGGGAGGAGGTGACATTGTGAATGGGCCATGAGAGTTTCGATGCAACATGAAGATCTTATCCGTTTTGATCACCAACCCCATATTTGCATCTTGACCTTGATATTCACAGAGTATACTGATGGAGATCGACAGATGGTGGTTCTTTTACCTTTGAACGGAGCCTTGTTAGCTGCCTGAACTAATCTGAGATGGTGGTTCAAAGTGAATTCGTACTGAACTAACTTAGTAGATGTGAGTGACTTGATGTAGTCGCGCAATAAAAATAATAACTCATGGCCACGATCCTTGACGGTCGAATCAGAGACTGCCTAAACATTTTGTCCTGGAAGTATGAATGAGGCTTGCAGACATTACCAGGCTTGCATCCGAGGCAAAATTGTCAAAGCTGGAGCCTAGCGCCCGAAGAGTGAGCATTACCGCCGAACTTTTGGGTCAAGTGGGATCTAGAAAGATTGTTAGCATTTGAATTGTAGGAAAGGCCTCCAAGTTTACCTGCATTGCTATTGTCGAATAATGTTTTTGGGTCTGAAACGCTTCATTTACTGGATATGGCTTTATCGGAGTACCCAGTCTGCTGACTGACGGCCCCCGAAGAATAGCCGTCGTCATCTGTGGATAGTTGGTTAAAATATATACCGAGATTCACACGAGTAAGCATACTCACCCGATTCATCGTCATCGTCATCATAATCATCATCTTCTTCGTCGGAGTCCCAATCCTCGTCATCTGTTTCTGGATCAAGATTCCAGTGATCTTCTGCTCGTCAACACTTGTCCCCAAGTTGGGCTTGCTTGCATACCTATATTGTGGACCTCCTCTACGAACTCATTGAACATGCCACCCTGGTAAGCGCTGAGGATGCCGAGTCCGACGACCAAGATATAGATTATAGCGAGTTGTAAAGCCATGATGAAGTGGTGTGGCTGTTCAGAGCTGAGTGATGTTGTTGCTGAGATGTTGGTGTACTGTCAAAGTAAGGGGAGAAAAACAAGCAAGAATAAAGTGATACGCGTGTGAGGCGCGCAATGTAAGCCATCAGCTGTGGAGACTATCAACTCAAAATAACCCTCTTAGAAACTCAGTTTAAGCAGTATACCAGCTACCCGACACAATTGCCCAGGGAATAAAATGATGCATCATAGAGGGGGATGTAGATGTCCAGGAAGATAGAACTTTGGTTAAGTTCCATGCACGAAAGGGCAATTGGTGTCCGATGAGGACAGATATTTCAGCGAATGGATGCCCTTAGAAGTGTGTCTTTGGCAAGGCCACAATTCAATCATGAGGTTTTCCCACGAGCTACCTGTCATCTGAGTTGATAGACCCCACGGCTGGTGGCTCACATCACGCGTCTCGTACGTAGCGATTTGGCGTAGCAAACCTAGGCATAATCTTCAATTCGAGTGTATCTGATGAACCTTGCCAGTCACCAAACACCTGTAGTAATATGTGACTTCACCAATTTTGAGCGATTGTGTGGGGCGTCAGTGTGAATGGAGTCACTATTAGCCACCTGCGCTTAATCTAGGGTCTCCGCCCTGCACAATTGGATCCCCCAGTCAGAATATTGCCTGAATTAAGTTTGTAAGAGTCTTGCTTTTGGTAGATAGACCTGAGAGTTTATGGCTACATCGCGCATCTGACACGGGCAGACATGACCCAAACCTCATCCCGAAACTTCCACGCTGGATTCATATTAGAACTCGACAGAATTATGCAACGGCGCAGCCCTTTCAAAAGGTAAAAGGGCAATGTGAACGACATGTTTAAATGGAATAGCGACATTATAGTCAAGGATTCTACAAAGAGTTTCTTCGGTACTGCTCTTGTCAAGAACTTCCCTAGACTTATCGATGACTTTCGCATGTTCAAGTGCCAGACATGGAAGAATGGAAGCTACTGTACCAATATCCAAGATCGGGATCAGCTTAAGACTCTAAAGAAGCTACTATTGATTCTCTAGAGTGGTCTTTCGAAATGCCGCAGGACTGAAGACGAGATGCGACTCCGTTTGTGATAAAGGCTGAGAATAAGATGCGAAAGCTTGGGATAAGCAATGTACATATTTCTGCTGTTAAGTTTAGGCTATACTAGGCGCAGGTATTAATTCTCAAACTATGATTGTGCAGCATCAATGGAAATTCATCTGTTCTTGCGTTCTGGCTCCTAGCTCGAAGCCTTTGCACCCCTCATCTCATGGAGGACATCCAAAGAGAGGTCGCCCCAGCTCCCAAGAAGGGTATTCACCACCAACCTGACGTAGAATAATTAAAA
Organism: Fusarium coicis; assembly: GCA_013781345.1. Lineage (NCBI taxonomy): Eukaryota > Fungi > Ascomycota > Sordariomycetes > Hypocreales > Nectriaceae > Fusarium > Fusarium coicis. Next base: position 43,401 of record JAAOAJ010000038.1, on the reverse strand, counting down.
GAATGTCCAGAGCTGAACGCGACATACTACGAGACAACGCCACTACACAGCGGCTCATCCGGCTTTCGGCGTCTGGTCCGAGACACTCACATTACAATCGCGGGCCTCCGGCTCAAAACTGGCAACGACGCAATAATGCCTTATCGACAACTCCATCTTGATAAGAAGTACTGGAGTGAGAACTCGTAACACTTTGATATTGGCAGGTCCATTGACAACCCGAAGTTATACTCGGCGAGAGAGTGCAAACTATTCTGCGGAGGTACGACGTTATGTCCTGGGATGACTCCCAGCGCGACGTCAGTTTATCTTGCGACGCTTGTCACGCGGTACGAGATTCAGCCTATCCGGCGTTGCGAGAGTCAGCCTTTTCCGGAGGCGAATGATAAAGTGCCGATGCTGGGTATCATCTCTCCAGGACCGGGGTATGATGTTAAGATCTCGAAGAGATATGTTGGGGCCGACTAACAGCCAGGTACTGGAGGTGCTTTATCAAGGTTGCCACATTCAGACCACCATCAAATCACTTATCTTCTCAATGTAACGGTGAGCAGCATCCAGACCAAGTAGAACCAGAGACCCCACCACTTCTCACAAGGACCCTGCCCAGTGCCTCCAATGAATATGCTTAATCAGTTTAAGAAGCGGCTGAATATAATATCTCCAATCCCTAATTTTCAGCTCTGCCTACCCCTGTAACTATGGCGCGTCTTGGCACCATGACTATCACCACCCAACGAATCATCATCGGCGGCAGACGAACTGGCGTCAATATTGGCTGCGTCCAGACCTCGCGCTTGGGAGAAATGATCATATGTCGCGATATGCACAGGCGTTTTGTTCGCAGGGCTGAATGGGCATGTTGAGCTAAACAGATCAGTCCTTGGAGTCGAGCGACTTATAAACACATTTAAACCCAAGGACATTTTTAACAAAGCCGTATTCTGTAAAACGTTACTCAAGTCTAATTTCTTACTGTCAAAATGGTTTACGGCGATAAAAATGCACCGAATTGTCAAGTCCCGACTGGACTCAGCTCGCTCCCTCGCAAAGACTGCAATGCCACTATTCTCATCCTCCTACCTTTTATCGTCAATCATCTCTCCGCGATAGTCACGCACCTCACCCTCGGTAATCGCAAAGCAAGAAATAAGCTCAAGTTCTGGGATTACAACCATCTCAATGGATCACCGAAAGAGGCTCTATCATGGACACCCTACAACACTCTGACGACCATCGCCATGACGGTGGTACAATGCGTTGTTAGCGCGGTGGCTGTCAAGGCTTCTGGTCTGAATGTCAGCATCGGGCCGCTCATCATGTTTTACCTGACCAAGCCTCGAGTTGGGTGGGTTGTTGTCATGTTATCGGCTTGCTTCTACGAACCTCTCACCGATACAGCCACCGATGTACTCTTCCAAGACTGTGTACTGGGAGTCTTGGCACTTCCTGGCGCACTCATGTTCTTGAGAGTCAGTGGTTTTGGGGAGATTCCTGATGGTTGCGATACGTATGATATGTACGATACTTATGCGATGGGCACAAATGGTGATGCCAACCTCTTCCTGCGCAGTGGGTCAAGCAGTCTTGTCGCATGCGGTGCGATCCTCCTGTTTGTTGGCATTTCCATGCTTTGGAAACGTCGCTTTCTCAAGAGACGTCTCGGTCTATTGGCCATGATCCCTTGCACGGGCGCATTCGTGTCTGCATTGGTTCTCTGGATCGGTAAGACTACCAACCATGCTGAGGTGATTGAACACTAACGAGGTTAATAGGCTTTGACTATGCTGTCATGAATGGCGACTTTTGTATCTCTGGATCTGCCATCGGAACTGTATCAGCTATATCTATCATCTTCCCCATCCTCAACGGTCTTTTGCGTGGCTGGATTGGATATCCTGGGGGCGGCTATTATCCGTATTAAGCTGTCGCCTTTTATCTTGAGATCAATCTTACGCAATCAATATTCTTTATTCATGAGATATTTCATGATCGAACGACTCAATCTTTTTTGGCTGAAGCTGTTTGTGGCTGGCTACGTCACGCGAACTGAGAAACCCGCTTATGAAAACTTGTCTGAAGCTGCATATAAGCATAATTTCTAATCTCTTATCTATCTGCACAACTCAACGCCTCTTGAGACTCTCATTGGGTATCGCTCAGACATCTTGTGCAACTCAAGTGAGACATTGCCTCGTGATCGACAGCGCATCAAGATGAGGGGGTTCAGATCTCCCAGTTTTCATTCTCTTTCCCATGCTCTATCGCGATCCTCCACATCACAATACTTGGCTTGAAGTGTTGGTATTACAGTGCAACTTCCTTGCGTAAACCTTGGCGGTAGGGACTTTTCCGCCGTAGCGATCATCACTGAGTTTTCACCCGACGGTGACGCATCCGTTGTCTCTCGTATCACAAACCGACAAAATGTCGCGTGCCTCCTCAACCACAGCTAGCAATGATGATACTCTCGAGCTAGAAGCCGCTGGCTACGTCCAAGCCATGCCGCGCCGCTTCTCGCTCTGGTCTTTAGGCGCACTGTCATTCACTCTGACCTGTACATGGCTCGGAACCGGATCTTCGATCGGAATCAGTTTGACTGAGGCGTCTTCCGCTGGGACCTTATGGTCGCTACCTATCGCTGGCGTGATGACCACCATCGTGTCGCTGGGTATGGCGGAGCTTGCATCGGCGTATCCTGTTGCTGGGGCGCAGTACTATTGGTCTTTTATGGTTGCGCGAGACGACTACAAGCCTTTCGCATCCTATCTGTCAGTACCAGAGTTTAGTGAAACATTGAGATACTGACTTCATCGACAGAAATGGCTGGATGAGTGTTATCGGCTGGTGGCTTGCCTCAAGCTCAGTCTCCAACTTCGTATCATCTATGGTCCTCGATATCGTCGGCGCCTGGCATCCAGACTGGGATCAAAAGCGATGGCACCAGTATCTGATATACGTCGCTCTAATTTGGATCGCCACAGCCGCCAATATTTTCACGGCTCAGTGGATTCCTCTTTTCAACAAGATGATCTTCATTTTATCTGTCCTAACTCTCAGCGCGACTACGATAACGCTCTTTGTCGTAACGAAAGACCATTCGTCAGCTGAGTTTATCTTCACCGATACTACCAACCGAACAGGCTGGTCAAGTGACGGGTTTGCATTCATGCTGGCGGTAGGTAACGCCGTTTATGCATTTCTAGGAAGTGATTGTGGAGCTCATCTTTGCGAAGAGATACCCAATCCAGCCAAGAATGTGCCTAAGGTGATGATATATCCGTTGCTCATGGGTCTACTGACCGCGTTCCCTTTTGCAACGGCTCTCATGTATGCGATATCTGACTTGCCAGCTGTACTCAGCACGACGACTGGGTTGCCGCTGTTTGAGATTTACTATCAGGGAACTGGATCTCGACCAGCTGCGTCAGTGCTTATGTCTCTTTTTGCCTTCTGCTTCTTCGCAAATCTTGTCGCCAATGGTAGGTTTGTTTCCCGCGACAAAGGCTATGCTGACCCTGTAGCTACAACTTCTTCACGTACGCTCTGGGCTGTTTCGCGTGATGGCGCCTTGCCATACTCGCAGTTTTGGGGCCGCGTTCATCCCAGGTTCCAAGTTCCTGTCAACGCACTTCTTCTTTCAGCTGTCTTCATTACTGTTAGTATTGATCTGTCAACTGTCCCTGCTTGTCTCGCTCACCTTTTCTTCCAGCTATACGGTCTCATCTTCCTCGGTTCTTCAACCGCATTTTCTGCCATGGTCAGTGCGGCCATCATCTTTCTTCAAACCTCCTGCGTCATTCCCCAAGCTGTTCTCCTTTACCGAGGGCGTGATCGTGTCTTGCCACTTCGGTACTTCAGTCTCGGTAGATACGGCGCTGCCATTAATGGCATCTCTGTCGCATGGGTGGTATTTCTCGATATCCTGTATTGCTTCCCAACGACCATGCCTGTCACACCTGAGAACATGAGCTATGTCTCTGTCGTTTTCACTGGGTTGGTAGCGTTCGTCATAGCTCTCTGGTTCACTACCAAAAAGGGCTCCTTCACGGGACCTCAGATCAATCTGGACCTTCTGAATGCGAGACGTATGGCGGCTGTTCAGACTTTGGAGGGCACTCGCCCAACGGCGGAATACCATGCCCTTCGAAGTTCAGAGATTGTGAAGGAGGATTAGGCGACATGGTAGCATTGAGTCGTGTCGTGGATTTCCCTTCACGGCTAACCGAATGTTGAACGTCACGATCTTACGCTGGCGACACACGTGTGTTGTCCTATTGGTTTAGCGTTCTTAAGTGCCGTTATATATCTATTCTATACGAGGTTAATTGTAGCTCTAGGGATCATTCTTCATAAACTAGTCTGCGGCTGAATAGAAGCTTACCTTGAATACAACGTAGCATACCAAAAATCTCGCACTGCCTTCCCAACCAGGCAATCCCCGACCTTAGTGGGGACGCAACGGTAGCATTATTCTTCTCACACCGCAAGAAGCACTTTAACTCCACATCGTGAAAGAATTCTCCGGACCCTCGGGTGTCAGCCTTAGGCCTCATAGGGCTCTAATGATACGACTTTTCGAGTCATCGGGAAGCGGAAATATTTGACCGATCCACCTGTGCCGCTCTGTGCCTCACGCCAAGACGTTCGGCTATTTCTATAAACGAACCAAACTCACCTTGGCGATGGTCGTTATTGGTGAGAATGTGATTTTCAGGGGACTTTTTGTCGGTGCGGGCGGCAGCAGCCTAATTTGCCCTGCATTAGTCCTGTGAAAATGGTATGGCTATGGGTATACACCGAAGGCTTTGAGAGATACCTTTTGCTCGGCGAGGTTGAATCGGAGGGTGATACTGATGATGAAAATCTATATAAAGCAAAGAAGTCTCCGTCAACAGTAGACAATTTCTCAAGCTCAATCAGCCATTCAAGGAACTACTATACAACAAGTTCCATATCCAGACTTGACCGTTAAAATGAAGTTCACTACCATCGCAACTCTTCTCTCCACCAGCGCAGGGGCCCTCGCCGCCGGTCCCAGCGCTACAGCCAAGAAGGCCACGGCCATTGAGTCCGTCAAGGGCGACAACGGCATCACCACTCCCCTCCCTATCCAGCCCGGCATGGTCGACAACTGCGACGTTTTCTACTACGTCAAGCCCGGCGATAACTGCCTCCAGATCTCAGCGCAATTCGGTATCTCCTTTGACCAGTTCAAGGAATGGAACCCTACTGTCGGCAATGACTGCCTTAGCCTCTGGGCCGACGCCAACGTTTGCGTTCGCACCATTGGCTTTGAGTACCCTGAGATTGCAGCTTGCTACGGTGGCGAAGATATTCTCCCTTGGGGAAGTAACAAGGTTGCTGCTGCGAAGGCTGCTACTGAGTGGTGTAGCAATGGCGCGCAAGGCGTTTACAATATTGGTGAGAAGAGGACCAAGTGTGTCAACGCGCCGTCCGGCGATGGCAAGTTTATCTTTGAGATCTACAATGAGTGGGGAATTCGACAGGGCCTTCCTTCTAAGGAGTGTCAGCGAAACCTCGTTCTTCCTATCTCCAAGTGCCCCGAGGGAGGTCAGGGACGCATGAAGAGCTGGCACACAGAGTAAGTTTCCCCGTTGATATATACTAAAATGACTCATGCTAACATCTCACAGGACTACTCTCGAGAAGGGCAAGTGTTAAATCTTGGACGACCATTCTTGATTGGCGATTGCTTGAGAGCACCGCGTTCGTCTCTCAGTCTATTGAGACAAGGCAGTGATGATCTACCGGCCGTATCCTTCGGATCCATTATATCCAACTTCATAGTATATAATACGATATCTCTAATTATCTGCCAAATCTGTGCCCCTCTCTTTCTCATTTGCGACTGTTCATGCTTGCAGTTTTATCTATGAGTTGAACATTCCACTTATCAGCACCCGGAGCTGAGATTAGCGAGTCCAACAGCTGCCATTCGACAGACGTGATATGTGGAATCATTGTGTCTGTATGTAACCGGAGCGGGCTTGAGGTTGAACCACTCAGAATCTAATAAGTATATGGCGTTGAGATGGAAATTAAGCGTGAATTTGATAAGCCACTTGAGGTAGCCATCGAGATAAGTTTCAATTGCTTAGCGCAGCGAAGGTCCAGCCGAACGCGGGGCAGACTATCAATCGTGGCTTGACATCGATATTCTGTCAGGAGAGATACCAACATCATCTTGAGATTGGCCTGGATCTTACTGCTTTTAGAAGCTAGGTTGCATATTTCCCAATTCGATGTGGCGCTATCCAAGTCATTTTGCATTCCCACCGCGCTATTACGTCACAATGGCCATCTTGTACCAGTAAGCGGACTACGTTCGCGAAAGACTAGCGAACTTCGAAGGATCAGACTCCATTGTAAAGGTGGGGTAAAGATAGAGATTAAGACGCCCTTCATCTTCACTAGTCGTTACCCCAGATTCTAGAGAGGCGCTTTTCGGCGACTATCCGATGTGGCTGTTATCAGGTGAGCTGCCTCCCTCGCTTGGACCTTCAAGGTTGTATCCGAGCTACTATCAACATTCAACCAACTGATAAGCGGCGTCGGAATGAAACATCCGGAGATTGCAACCAGCAAATCCATGGCTAGAATTATAAATCACCCTCGTGGCACCTTCAATTCGTTTTCATCGACAAGCCATTACAGATTATCAGCGCAATAATATATAAGTCATGGCTCTGCAGATAGATCGTGGAACTGTTCCAGGGACTGAACAACTCATTGACGGTATGCAAGGACATTCATTCTGGCCTTGACAGCAGCTAACAGGAGCGAAAGTGAATCACAAGTTGGAGAACAGCGATCATGTTGGACAATCTGATATTGCTCTCATTCCGCAGCCAACGAGCTGTGGAAGCGATCCGCTCGTGAGTCGCGTTCGGTGCCCTTCTCATACATTGCTGACGGTGGTATAGACGTGGTCGAAGCGAAAGAAGTATTATCAGCTGCTCCTAGTCGCACTCTACGCTTGCGCCTTTTCCTTCGGTGAAAACACTCTCGGAGGTTAGTGTTAATAACCCTCCTCAATCAACGTTACTGATAGGACAATAGCGGCTTGGACTACTGTTAGTGAAGACACAGGCGTCACTCTGACAAACATGAACGGCGGCAGCGCCTTGAACTATCTTCTTCTCGTATGTCAGAATTCGTCCCCTTTTGATTTATATCACTCACCTTTCAAGGGATTCGTCAATATTTGGTGGATGCCCACCGCCAACATCCTTGGCCGAAAGCTAGTCTTCCTCGCGACAACATGCCTGTGTCTCGCCACCGGCTTTTGGCTGGCTGCCATCGAGGGAACAGTTCAGTGGATGCTTAACATGATTGTAAACGGAATCGGGACTTCTGCGTATCAAGCCATCATTCAACTTACCGTAGGGTGCCTATCGGTGTAATCTCTGGCAATGTCACTGACTTGAGGTGTAGATCTTCGATATGTTTTTTGTTCATGAACGTGGTCGCATGCTCTCAGTATATCTCTTTGCCCAGCAGCTTGGCTCTATGTATGAACATCTGTTACTGACGCCTGTAAGGGCTTTTTACTGACCTCATCGCAGCTTGGGCCTTATCTCTTGTGGTAGCATGTCCGACACCGTCGGATGGAGATGGTCGCAGAATATCGTTGGCTTCATCTTTGCGTTCGTACTAATTGCCTTCACGTTTACTTTTGAGGAGACACTGTTCCCTCGCTTCCTATTCACTGGGTTGCAAGCGGCCCCCCTTCCCTCCCAGAAGGATGAAGAGACAGCGGAGAAATCTACCGAAGGAAAGAGGTTGGAGCTCAGGCCAGTTCCGAGCCACGCCAACGGCATGATTGATGACTTTCCCAAGCGGTCTTACCAACAGATCTTGAAGCCGTGGGTGAGGTTTCCTCAGAACAAGACGACTTTCTGGCAATATTTCCGCCGTCCATTCTTTCTCTGGGGCTTTCCCAACGTCGTCATCGTAAGTATTTCCGTCAACTCCCCACTATCCTTCACTGATAAACAAACCTAGGCCGCGTTCATCTATGCCTTCGGGGCCACCGCCGGTATCGTCTCTTTCAACACTATATCCGAGATCCTGACAGAACCTCCTTACAACTTTAGTACCACCAATACCGGTCTTGTGTTCTTTGCCGCTTTGGTCGGAGACATCATTGGTTGGGGTATCGGTGTGCTAAGCGATCAAGTCGTCATTGCTTTGGCGCGACGAAATGGTGGCCTGAAAGAACCTGAGATGCGACTCTACACGCTTGTTCCTTGCTTCGTCTTCGCTGCGGTGGGGTACATGCTCTATGGCTGGGGTGCTCAGACAGAGGCCCATTGGATCAGCATCGCCATAGGTATCGGCGCCATGATCTCACATCAGGTTGGAGCTTGCACGATTGCGACTGCATATGCAATGGACTGTTTCCCAGGAGTAAGTCTTTGAACCGATCCTATATCAAGAATATGACTGACAATCCTAGATATCTGGAGAGCTAGTCGTTGTACTGGCTATGTGCTCCTCAATGGTTAATTTCGCCATCTCGTATTCTGTCCAGCCGTTTATCGAAGACTCTGGCTACGGCTGGGCCATGACTTGCTATGGCGTCATGGTATTGTTGTCGGTCCTTGCCGCTATTCCTCTTCTACTATTTGGAAAGAGATGGAGGATCGCCAAGGGCCCGAGATACTATAAGTTTTTGGACGAGGTTGGAGGGTATACCGACTAGCACAAGTATAGGTCTGGACTTGTGAAGCTTATCTTGGACAATTGTGTTGGGTGGCTGGTATACGGCCCGGGTTGACTTTAATAAGAGTGTTATTTTGAGTTGATAGTCCCCACAGGTGATGGCTCACATCACGCGCCTCATATACGTTGACAACCTTGAGTGAACAAGGGGCTGCTGCGCTAGGCCAGTAAAAGGTTCTTGACGTTTTGCGTCCTCCTGTTGATTGAAAGTGCCGATGCTCATATCAACAGTCGCTCCTCTTCCTCTTCAGTGCTGGCACTGGCAGCATCTGTCAGCCATATTATGATATCAGTCACTGTCGCTCTGGCACTGGCAGTTTGAATCCTTATCTCACAATGACAGTGAACGCTTGGGATTGCTACTTTATATTGACTTTGAGCCTCGAGGATTCTCTCAAGCTTTTTCGTTCTTCTAAACCAACAGTTTACCTTCCCTGTTAGCTTGACGCCAGGGACAGACGCTAAATCCGACTTATATAAACCTGGACGGGTAGAACCGATAACTCTGTCACTATCGAACCTTGCGCCTTATTAAGCGAATGACACAGGCTGGACACGCGTCTATCGGCAACGCATATGAGATCGATGACTTGTGCGACCGCCAGATCATTTCTCGTATTCAGTAGCATAGTTTTCCAAGCTCGCGGTCGAGAAACACGTAAACTTGATGATGGACGTCCGAGCTTGGGGGTGCAGAAGGGCTTACCATTGCTTAAATTACGACAGAATCTGAGCCTTCACCTTTCTTCTAGACAGAACAGGTCAAGAATGATTTTTAATCTGGAAAGTAGATGGTCATATAACCTTGTCATGTTATCACTGTGAGGGTTATAGGTCTGATACCTATATCTATCCTGACTCGCTTACCATGAACATACAATACATAAGGATTGTGCTGGCGATAGAAGCGCGGGATGCCGGGTCATGACAAGGGAAATATGAGAGCTCTGAGTATTTCCGGTGCAGATGCTTTTGTTGACCCTGATTAGATCGACGCTAAGAATATCTTGTATTTTCCGCAAAGAGAATAGTTCATTTCACCAAAAGCCTCTTCTCATAGTCATGTTTCGCGTCGTTATTCTATAAGTCTCTTCTTAATGCTTTTATTTCTGCAGCTTTCGATAGTGCAAATACAAAACTATACAATTACTTGTGTTTTGATCAGTCATTATTAACACGGGAACCAAAGACTGCTTGCGCAATACATTGGCGCCGGCCTTCTATGGTCGTCCCTATTCAATCCCGAAGTACTCAGAAGATCACGCATGATCTTCAGACCCATGAGCTGTCTCGAGATATTCCAAGATTATCCGCTTATGTTATCGATGAGAACAGGCTTCTTGGCTGTTTGTGTTTTGTTAGCCATTGCTCCGTACACATCCTTGAGATCAGCAGACAAGCAATCAAACATAAATAGAACGCGGAGTACGGGATTTACATCCTGTGTTAAACTTTAATTGAACCATAAATTGTATGAATCTTGATTGGCAGAGAGAAAGTCCTCTCGCAGGTTTTTGACGCTGATCAGCACCAGGAGGTACAAACAGCCTGTACCTGATGCAGCTACGCCGCAAGATGCAACATCGCCTATCGAGACACAACCTGCCTAGACCGCCACACAGACTCCCGGGCGATCAGTCTGAGAGATTGTAAAACATGTGGAGACGGAAGTTCAGCTCCAGCTGCTGATCCTTGAGGGAGGACCTTGGAAGACTTTTGCGTGGATGGGTCGCGTTATGGCAAAGCTGGTCACGTCGAGGGAAGGACATGAAGATGATGATAGAGAGCTTGACCTGCAGTAGCACTTTGTAAGGAGGTTTAATGGTGATAAGATTGCACGACTGGAGGGTGCACGACTGGTATTGGGAAAGAACTGTATGTCAGAGTTTGGATACCTTATGCCATGCATTTAAATTACTCATCTTGATAAAGCCGGTTTTTATTCAATTGACATTTACACTTACTTAAACATTATGACGCTTTTGGATCTTGGGATCACTTGTATGTTTTTGCTGAAGGAAAAAAGAAATAGCAGTGACAATTAGCAAAAGAATGGTTCCGCCCGGGATCGAANNGCCATAACCAACTAGACCACGCAACCAACGTATGATTAGTCATTGAGAGAAGAGAGCAGCTACTGCGCGACATGATCGTGGACGTAGGTCGCTTGGGCCATTGGCGGTCACAGTAGCTATTGACTGACAGCTTACGCCGAAAGCAAGCGACTCGAATCTTGGAAGCGCTGCAAAGCAAAATGTTTCTGAGCGTACGTACAGTGTTCGCCCGCCGGAGTTTGCGTTGGCCGGCTTAGTTACTCTTCAATCGCGGGTGGGGTCCCTCAATGTCTTGCAATGAAATTGGCAATCTCTAGGGCAAGACAAGAGGATGAAGAGAGCGACAATTTAATAAGCGACTTTGCATGAATTAAATATCTTGCTTTTAGATTGAACTTAAACTTCGATCCTCTATCAACTCCATAAGTTCCATTTCTGAGGGTTGACATTCCGTATCTTCAATGCTCAATTTGCCAAAGTGCCAAACGCCAAATACGAGATGCGAGGGTAAAGTCACAGTCCCGCTTGACTCACTACCTCTCGGAACAAAAATAAGTTTTAAGTTGATATGATAATTTTACGGACGTTACGGCTTCGCTTGCTGTCGGGGCGGGTTCGTATCTATTACTTTTGGCCTCACTCTGGATATATCACTACTATGAAGAATCATGAGAACCAACATATTTATCTGTCTTATATACATTATTCGAAACCAGTTTCTTATACAATCTTTATGAGTGAGCTTACAACTCCTCATCAGCTTCAGGCTTAGACCTAACAAAGTCAGGCTTGGTGATAACATCATTATCCGCATCCTTGATTCTATCCCAGAACTTGGCAGCGTTCTTAGGATCATCCGCAAACAGCGTATCAATGACCTGCTTCTTGGGTGTCTCACCCATCCACTTGAACAGGGAAATATCTCTAAACTCATCAGACCTAAAGATCTCCAGCATCTCAATGGGCTCGTCTCCAATGTTCTCAACAAAGTGCCCCATGTTCTTGGGAACGATGCCGACATCACCGGGAACGTAGTCAAATGTTCGTGCGTTACCCTCAGAAGCAAAGATTGTCACGCGGGCGCGTCCCTTGATGAAGAATGACCACTCGTCAGCGGAGGGATGCCAGTGCATCTCGCGAATGGCACCGGGCTCGATGATGGCGTGGGCTGCAGCCACGGTCTTGGAGATGGGGAAGTTCTTGGAGTCGGTGATGCGGACTTGGCCTCCGCTTGTCTTGAGAGGCTCTTGGTCGAGCATGCGGTGGGTGAAGTTGTACTTGGATTTCTTGGCCTTCTTGCCCTTGGGAGCTTCATCTTTGATGGGGCCGGGAGTGCGGCCCTTGAAGATGTACTTCTCGCTGTCGGGAAGACGAGCAAAGACCTCAGGATCCAAGTCAAAGTTTTTGGCGATCACAGACTTTGGCGTATGAGCTGCTGGTGTTAGCTACGTGTATTCCCAGAACCGGGTGGAAACATACCCAGCCAATCTGTGAGAACAAAGGTCGATTCCTCAGAAAAGTGCCCGTTATCAAAGATAAGAAGGAATTCCGTTCCATTTGGGCTCAGACCCTGCAAGGAGTGAGGAACTCCGCTGGGGAAGTACTGCACGTTGTTAGATAACGATCAGCACAGAACCCGCTTACTTACCCATAAATCTCCCTTCTTCAAGTCGTCAATGAAGTTTCCGCCTTCGTAATCAAGAGCGGTAACTCGGACTTCTCCGTCCAGCACGTAGGCCCACTCGGCCTCCTGATGCCAGTGAAGTTCGCGATAAACGCCTTCACCAAGACGCATATTCACGCCCGCAAGCTCAACACTCGTTGGCAGCTCGCGAATGGTGGTCTGCCGGGTCCAGCCGCCCTCCTATTCTCAAATTAGTAAATCTATTGCAAATCATATTTATCTGCACGAACCTCGATGCGAATATGCGAGTCCGCAAAGCTCCAGCGCATGTTGGCCAGATTTCCATGATCAGTGCTAGGTGGTCTAACGAGATCAGGATTCTGGCGCGAGCGCGCCTCATTCCACGGTCCCAAAACAGAAGCTCCGAGACCGTTGCGCCAGGGCAGAGGATCGAGCTCGTCGCCGACAGAGTCGACAGGCTTATCAATTGGGTCTCTGTGGCCCGGCGTGAACGGCACTTTCTTGCCGCCCGTCACACCGCGATAGTTGGGTGGTAGTCCCAGACCTTTGAGGAGCCTCTGGCGAGGACTGTCCTCTACGGGGACACCCGCGCAGATGTCCAAAAGGGCTGCGAGGTAGGCAAGGTGAGGGAGATGCATATTTGCGGGGCTGTCACAGACGGTGTTACAATTGACGTGTTGGAACGAGAGAGAATGCTAATTTGGGCAGGATGGGTATATGGTTGATATTGGTGAACGATGGATGGGGGGCACCAATTGCTCAATCGTCACTCACGTTAAGTAGGCTTCTCAGAGTTGAGGGCGAAGAATGCCAAGACACAGCGCGGAACGAAGTTCATGACGCCGAGAAAGCGATCACCGGCGAATCACCGAGTTACGTCTAGTTTGGTATGCAATCCCGCCTGGGGTAACGGCGCATGATGGTGATGACTGCCGTTTGCCAACGCGGGAATCGGTTATCCGGCACATTAGCCCCCTCCAAATCAAGCAGGTAACCAACCCTGCCTAGGTGGTATCACTGTACAAGTTTCAATATGTACGGATGCGGCGTATCACTAAGCATATGTAACAAGCTCTCAGGCCGTTACTTGCTGGCGCGCAGCCCGTTATGGTGTGATCAGCTCGAGCCGTATACTCAACGTGGTAAAAAGGAGGGGAAGACAAGAATGTGTGTAAAGATGACGCCGTGATAGCGTGCAATTTTGAATCAAAAGAAGAATCCGGGCTGTGGGGTAAGGTGTAAGCCGGAGACAAAACTAGGACCCGGGATTTGGGCGAGATTTCCCCGCTTATGCCAAGAATAGGTGCTCTCCCCCTGCAAGTGTGTAAACGATCGGGAGCGAACTAAGCCAAGCAAGTCAAGCACTAGCTTTTAAGGGCGGAGCTAAGCTTGGCTTTGTTTGATAACCTTGTCTTAGCTCGGTGAAGACGCGGGGAGTCTGGGGAAGGGGCCTTGTTTCGTTGATCGTTTTTGCTTGGCTGGTGCTTCAACTTTAATCGTAATTTTGGTTTATTTATGCCCCTCTTCTAACCGACGTTGCAAAGAAACGCATATCTCGAACCACTTTCACATCATCATCCCAACACGCAAGCAATCTCACCACCACCAATGTCTCAACCATACGGCACAATCACCAACGGTGAGAGCAGGGCTGAAAACGGCATCTCCGCACAGAGCGATGAGACGCAGGCTCTGCTCGCTCCAAAGCCAGGATCTAGATCTTGGTTGCGCGAGAGATTAGGTTCTGATGTCCGCCGAGATTGGGCTGATGTTATGCTTCTGGCGTGCTACATCATAACAGGCATTCTTGACAGTGCTTCCATATCAACATGGGGTGCCTTTGTATCTATGCAGACTGGTAAACACTGCCTTTCTTTAAATCTGATCTGATCTGACGTTTGTAGGAAATACGGTTTATCTTGGTCTTGGACCTACGGCTGGGACTAATCGCTGGAAAAAGTCTGGATCATCGATTCTAGCTTTTTGTATCGGTTCGTTCTTTTTTAGCCGTCTGCACAGGGTGTTTACGCCTACGCCCAGACGGAAATGGGTATTTTGCTTGTCCTTTGGCATTCAGACTATTTTCATCGTCGCAGCTGCTTGTATCGTTACCTGGGGCCCTAAAGGCGCAGGCCCAGATGATACACCCTGGTACGTCATCGTACCAATAGCTCTCGTGGCGTTCCAAAGCTGCGGACAAGCAGTCGCGAGCCGTGCGCTCAAGTTCAACGCTTTGACTAGTGTTGTTCTCACGAGCATCTACTGCGACCTGTTCTCCGACGCGGAACTGTTTGAGAGCGTTTTCGTCAATGCGGAGAGAAACAGGCGTGTTGCAGCACCGGTGCTCCTCCTCATCGGCGCTATAATTGGAGGACTCATTGCGAAGAGCGAGCTGGGGACTTCGGGTGCGCTGTGGGTAGCGGCTGCGCTCAAAATCACTGTCATGTTTGGTTGGGCTGCGTGGCCTGCAGAAGAGGGGTCTTGAACGAAGCTATGGGTCCTACTTGTGTGATTCGACAATTCGCTTGTTTGACAGGGTCCTGCCTTTAGAGTCTAGACTTTTTAGTATTACACCAGAGCACTTTAGGAAGTTCAGAAATTACAAAGCTGATGCACGCTATACGCCACGTTATGACTCGTGATATGTACGCCTCTTTCTTGCTATCGTAGTCATGCA
The DNA here is from genome assembly GCA_013781345.1 of Fusarium coicis. Taxonomy (NCBI): domain Eukaryota; kingdom Fungi; phylum Ascomycota; class Sordariomycetes; order Hypocreales; family Nectriaceae; genus Fusarium; species Fusarium coicis. The sequence continues at coordinate 28,277 of JAAOAJ010000038.1, read as the reverse complement.
GGCTTTTCATCCCATGTACCAAAGTCCAGCAGCCCCTGGGGTTCCGGTCTCAAGCGAAGTTGCATCGATGTGACTTCCACCACTGATCTTCACCCCCGGACTTTATTAGCCGTCGATCTTGGTACCCCCATCATCATGTGGTCAGCGGACATGTTTGTCCCCCCTTGCACGCAACCCTCCCAGACCCGGCTAAGCGACTCCGGCAGAAGCTCAAGGTCAGCTTACTGGCTGCTAACACACGCCGTGTAAGCAATCTGTGTGATACAATGGTCGAACTCAATCGAATTGATTTGTTCTCGGATTGAATGGATATCTGTCGGTGTTCGGTATCGAGGCACATCCTTCTGTCGATGATTCCTGCATGGGGATATACGCCCGTAAGACAGAGTGTAGCATTTATATACGTGCCCAATCCGCAGTGCAGTGGTGATGAGGGGAGGGTGTAGGGCGAATGGTCACCGGTAGAGGGGGTTGATGTGAGGGCTTCTGAAGGTTCACGTCTGTCAGTGTAACTTACAATGACGACTAGGTGATCCTGAGGATAGAGCTGCCTCGATTCGGGAGCTTCAGATAGATAGACTTATTTTTAGCGTATGGCTATATTAATCCGCAAAACGTCAGCTCTGGACTGGAATTTCCAGACTCCGAAAAACCACATCTCTACTGAATATTCTGCCATCTTGATCACACCAGTATGAAACTGCTCGACAAAGCCAAATCAGACGTTCGCAACGATGTCACTTGGAATCGGGCAGCGAGACTAGGAGTCAAGGGAGCTAAAGCTTTGCCATCCGGGACTGTCCAGTACCTTAGCGACAAGGTGCCCATTGTCGGATGGTTGCCGAAGTACAATCCACGATGGATCGTTAATGATCTCATTGCTGGACTTACTCTGGGTCTCATGTTGATTCCTCAGGGCCTGTCTTATGCAAAGATTGCAGACATCCCAGTTGAGTATGGGTTGATGTCAAGTTGGCTTCCAGCTGTCATCTACGCTTTTATGGGATCTACTAAGGGTAAGCTCTCCACGATCTCTCTATCACTGACTCTGTGTTGACGATGATCAGATGTCTCAACCGGTCCAACTTCACTTATCGGCCTCCTCACCTCCGAGAACGTGCACGCCCTCCAAGATCGATGGACTCCATCTGAGATCGCCTCGGCAACAGCCTTCATGATGGGTGTCTACGGCCTCATCCTTGGCTTTCTCAAGCTCGGGTTTCTCCTCGAATTTATATCTCTCCCTGTTCTCAGTGGTTTCATTACTGCAATCGCCATCACTATCATCCTTAACCAGATGGACTCACTGCTTGGTGAAGACAATGTCCGTGATGGTGCGGCAAAGCAGATCCACGATATCTTTAATGAACTTCCCAATGCCAATGGCTGGGCATGTCTTATTGGCTTCACTGGAATCCTGTTCCTCACTATTCTTGAGAAGTCTGGAAAGAGATGGAGCAAAGATAACAAAGTGATCTGGCTCCTCTCCACAACAAGAGCATTCTTGACTTTGGTGCTCTTCACTGGTGTGAGCTATGCTGTCAACAAGAACAGAGACCCTGATAACTTTCTTTTCGAAGTCGTCAAGGTTCAGTCCAAGGGTCAGCAAGCACCGACAATGCCCAAGGCTGATCTCATCCCTGAAGTGGCCGCTCGCAGTATCGCTGTCTTCATTGGTTCTGCCGTTGAGCACTTGGCTATTGCACGAGCATTCGCCGTCAAGAATCACTACACTTCTGATCAGAGTCAAGAGCTTTGCTACCTCGGTGTCACCAACTTCTTCAACAGTTTCTTCCATGCTATGGGCGTTGGTGGTGCCATGTCCCGAACAGCTGTCAACTCTTCATGTAACGTCAAGTCTCCCCTCTCTGGTGTCGTGACCATGGCTGTTGTCTTGGTTTGTGTCTACGAGCTTGTTGGTACACTCTACTGGATCCCCAAGGCTACACTAGCAGCCATCATCATCACTGCTGTCTGGGGTCTCATCTCACCACCTTCGACCTTCTATCGCTACTGGAAGACCTCCTTAGCAGACTTTATTGCTTCCATGCTCGCACTCTGGGTTACCCTCTTCCACTCTAGCGAGGTCGGCATTGGATGCGCTGTTGGCTTTAACATTGTGTACATTCTCCTTCGTCAAGTCTTTACCAAGCTTTCGTCGACTGGAGCCGACGTTGAGTCAAGTCCCAGATCAAACTGGCCTGGAAGCAACCACCTCTCATCAACCCATATCCCAGAAGACGCAAGGATCTTCACATTCAATGAGTCACTCATCTTCCCCAACGCTTTCTCGAACACATCCAGGGTTCTTGATGAGATTCAGACCTACCATGCAGCCTTCTACAACGGCAGCCATGGACCCGAGACAGAGCGCAACTGGTCTGTTGTCGGAGAGAAGAGAGTCGCCCGTCTTCGCAAACAAGCAAATATTAGTGATCCTTCATCACTTCCAGCCATCGGTCTCGTTGTCTTGGACTTCTCTCGTGTCAATATGTTAGACACAACTGGTGTTACATACCTCAAGAACCTGGTCAAAAACATTAAGAGCTACGGTGGAGAAGATACTGAGGTCAGGTTCGCCAACATGAATGCTGTCTGCCGCGAGCGCGTAAGCCGGGCCAAGTGGCGCATCATTGAAGTTGGCTCTGATGATGAGTATGATGGCGATACTGATGCTATTTACCTGTACTGGGACGCGCAGGCTGCAGTGTCAGCACCGAGAAGAAGAGGCTCTGTCTTGAGTGATGATAAGGGCCATACCATGCATGAGGAGAAGGTTGAGGCTTGAGCTTACGAATCTATATTACGTAACGACTGGGGGACTTTCATGAATCGGCGTCGGACATTTCTTTTACCTACCTTATCTTATTAGTACAATACCACTCTTTCGTTGATGCCTCGCTTCTTAACTCACGACGCACGTGATGCTGAACTTAAAAGGTTCACACATGGCTCATTCGATGTTAGCATCCAACCAAGACATTCCCCGCTCAGCTGCGAGTGTCGTCTTATCATGGTGTTTCGGTGGCGCCATGGATTGTTGCCCGATCTTATAAGGCCGCTCTGACCACGGCCTATCCTAAGGTAGTTACCTGCATGCTGTACCTACTACAGCGATCGAATGTTTCCAGAATATGATAAGAAGGTTGTTGGACCCCGTGGGAAGAGCCTCTTCTGATACAGCCTCACTTAAACATTTTCCACACCATCACAAACCGGGTATCAATGCCTCTAGTATGGCTTGGTGCAAAGTGTGTCTGATTTTCCGATTTCGCCCTTTGCTGTAAAGCTGCGACTCAGTACTAGATGTTTTCTGTTCGACTACTGACTATCTGATGTTCGAACGGCTCGTCGGCGACTTGTCTTCTTTCAGTGATCGTGAGTTTCGAGGGAATCGAGATGATAAAGTAGTATCGTCAACTCTTATACGAGTGTGAGTGGAATTAATCAGGCTACACGTGCTTTATTTCAATGGTAAATACGAGCCCTGGATGGATAGTCCGTATTGAAGCGGAGATCGGTGCTGCAGGTTCATGGCGCGGGGATTGATTTATCCTGAGTGCTGAGATCCTTTCGATGTAACACCATGAATTCCACTGCAGCATAACGAGCCGCTTTGCGATGAAGAGCCGACAGAACCCGGATCATCCGCTTACGAAGGTATCAATCTTCATCCATACAAACACCACGATAGTTGATGCAATTTCCTGTAATTCAAAGGTTTGAGTGGCTTCTGACGTCAGAAACCTCCAAGCCTTGTTGGACCCTTTGATCCGAGCATCATCATCTGATATCCTCTCGTCCCATGAATACGAGAACGCTTAATACGAGGGCTCAGAACTCAACGCCCCACCAACCAATTGAAACCCTCTCTACCCCTCCATTTCCCTCGAACACGATCATTTTTGGGAGGATTATGCTGCATTCGGTTAGTCACACTCAGCTGATTATCATGGCGCAAACTCTAGACTTTGATTCTTGAGCGTTGCGGACCGATCCGTTACATCCACATACCGTTTGAGGGATGAGAACACGGAGGATGGAGGTGTTGCGGGGAAGGCTTGTGGCTTTTGAACACGAAGTTTATGATCGGATGGCTCGGGTCCTGGAAGAGGAGAGGGTGCGAGGATATATAAAGAGGATGAAGTGTCCCTCGTTTTTATCTTCATCCATCATCTCCAACATCTTATTCATCCATCAATCCACAGTCTTCTAATACATTAATATCATTCATCATGCAGCTGACCAACCTCTTCTACCTCGCCGCAGCTCTGACTTCAGTCTCAGCCACCACCGGTCCGCCCCCATCCTCCATCTTCCCTAAGCTCCTTTCTAACAGTTCACAGTCTCCTACGACCCCGGCTACGGAGAATCAGGCCGCGCACTCACAGCCGTCGCCTGCTCCGACGGCAAAAACGGCCTCATCACAAAGTACAATTGGAAGACCCAAGGCCAAATCCCCAAGTTTCCTTACATCGGCGGTGCGCAAGCCGTCGCGGGCTGGAACTCTCCCAACTGCGGTACCTGCTGGAAGCTCACCTACAAGGGAAAGAGCATCAACGTTCTCGCGATTGATCATACCGATGCGGGATTCAACATTTCCCCTGCGGCTATGAATGCGCTTACGAATAATCAGGCTGTTAAGCTTGGAAGGGTTGATGCGACTGCTACTCAGGTTGCTATTAGCAACTGTGGTCTCAAATAAGTGATGGCCTGGTTTTAATGATTTGTTGGTAATGGGGATGGTCGTGGATTGATGACGATGATGTGTGATGAGTTTTGATTTAATGATAATTATAACATGATTTCTACGCACACATTTTATTCGACCAAGTATCTGTCAAGGTTCGGCCATGACATCAGCGGTAATACGAGAAACGTTTAGCTTGACAAAGTTGCTTTTTGCATAAACTTTACAACGCCGTTAATCCCGCCTGTGACGTGTTTGCAATAATGTGAATTGACTTCCAGCCAAACAACGGCTACCAACATATATGCGCCATGTTATAGTCCAAAAGAAATTCAAGATTTCAGCTCGAAATTCCAAAATGACGATGCGTAACAGGTTTCTCAGTTTTGAGGCTTATGGGCTTTGATATATGTCCTCGAAGTATAGGCTCCTTACGTGTTTCATGTGAATGTCATGCATATAAACACGTCAGAACAAAAGAAAGGTGACCACGTCATTTAAGCCTTCAAAAGAAAAACGATAAGATGTAGCAATTGCGCGTCAATTTAATCGCTGAGAGGCACATCTGTTTCACTAGGCGTAGTAAGGTAATTTCGTCTCGTCATCTTAAACATCTGGCTCACAAACAAGTTCGGTTACAGTGAAGCGACGTTTCATTGGGTGCATGATAAGAAACGGTCAGCCTTGCATGCTTGAAACAGGTGGTCCCTTGACTGTTATGTAATGTTGAATATTGGGTTGCAATGTTGAGCACCCTGCTGGAGTGGTATGGAGACGTTGAGATGCATGAGTCCGTGGCATGAGATCAATTTGACCACGGCAGTTCAGGTTCTCAAAGAGCCACTCAACAGTTGACAGATCTACCCGCTCTTCAATTAGTCTATGATTTCATGCTTTGAGAGTGCTCTCCTAATGCTAAGGTCGTAGCCCAGGAGCGCTGTTCCTTCACTGCAAAGCCATCTCACACCGAATATTGATGCATCATCGCTCACAACCACAATATTACCAAGCCACATCCTTAGCTGAGATCGTTTCCTCTCATTGCATATCGGCTACATCGGACGAGATACTGTCACGTTAGGAAGCTGACATACCGCATCCTCACCTGAAACAACCAATAACCTCACCGCAATGACGTGTAGCTCATCCAACTACCGTCCAACTACTCATAAAAATATGCAGAAACAGGTCAGCATCCATCCGTACAGCGGCAGAAGTCACATGCCCGCGTCACACGCTGACACGCCGGGAATAACACGGTACCCGATGCCTCCACCAAAATTGAGGGGAGATGCAAGTCACGACCCCAGGCTTGGCGTACAGGCTTGTTTTCCGATGTTACACTGCGCGCTTTCCTCTGACCAGTCGAGGCGCTGCCCTGACTCTCGCATAATTACTTGCAAGGCTGACACTAGCGAGATGAGGATGGGTCATGCTTTTCTTTTTGGGTCTTGTCATGCGCTGGCACGACTCACATCCTTTCGGGGAGTGTCGGTTTGATGCCGATGACAATGGGTGTTGGTTATACAGCAGATGAAAATGATTTTTATAAAAGGGGAGAAAAGTGCTAGGAAATTTTTTGATGATCTGTTGATCTCATCTGTTCTGTAATTCTATAAAAATCAGCGGCTCTTTTGTATATATACTCCATGCACTTCAGCACGACTATTCGCCTGTTGGGCGTTGGCCTCTTGGCTTCTTTTGCGAGTGCGCAACTTGCTCCTGCGCCTGATGGCTGGCCGAATTTCTGGTATAAAGGACATGTAACGAACAAAGCTACCTTTGAGTATAACCCAACAAATGAGTTCATCTTCCCTAGCATCTTCCATGCAGGAGAATATCTAGACGACCCTCTCGGAGAATGGTATCTCTACTATGCACCACACGAGAACCCAGGCGGTATCTCACTCGTATACTCTGATAGTCTCGAAGGACCTTGGAAAGAGTACTCGAACAACCCAGTCATCGCCAACAAATGGGACTCATACTACTCAGTCCCTCACGTCTCAAGCCCAGATGCCAGCTGGAACTCGAACGCCGGACGAATGTTTCTCTACTTCCACGGCGATAACACACAAACCCGCTGGGCAGAATCAAGCAACGGCGTTGACTTCCGTTACGGCGGTGTAGCAGTGAATAACCAAATGAGCGGCTCCAACACCACAGAGTCAAGCTACGCTCGTGTCTTTGCGCATCCCAACGCAGCGTCCAAGTACAACTACGCAATGTTCTACATGGCCAACGAAAAAGACAACAGGCGTAAAATCCGACTTGCAGAATCTGTGGACGGTCGGAAATGGACTGTTGATTCGGATTATGTGGTTCAGCCTGGTGGACCTGAGGGGACAGATGTCTCGGGTGCGAACTACTGGACGTGGAATGGGCAGGCGTATATCATTTATCATGGTTCTTCGGGGAAGATTTACGCGAGGACTATTGATCAAACGTTGCGGGATGTGGGGGCTGAGCCGATTTTGCTGTATCAGTCTAGAGGGAAGGGAGAAGATGTTGGGAGAGTTGCGGCGCCGGATATTGCGAGCTCTGGGGGGAATACCTATTTGTTTCATGAGTCTGGGGATAGGTTGGGTGCGACGATTGCTTGGGCTAAGATGCAGAAGCAGTGAGCGGGATCCGGTGATCGGGAGAGTTGAGGACTTGTCCTGTACATATCATTAGCCTTACTGATGTCAATGATGGTTTTTCTACTTCTGTAATCAATACTATTCCTCTGTAATAAGATCTTGAGTTGTTTAATCCCACCCCTCATGGTTCTTCACGATCTCAATTGAAAAACTCTCAGACTACCCTAGGCATAACGTGTCGTTTTCACTAGCTTGCATAAAACGATCTGATGAATTGTGCATCAGAGCTTTTCTTCTGCAGATCTTGGCGACCCACTTCCAAAGCTCCCCCTGAAGCTATTCTTAGCTCCCAGCTCATGGCTACTGTACGATCCAGCAACCAGGCTCACATAACCGAGACAATCCACAAAGAGGATCTCTCTAGCTCGACCTCTATCGTGATCATCTGCGTCATAATCTTCGTCCCTGATTCCAAGGCGATGACTCCTCTTTGTTATGATACGCGTCTCACGTTGGGCCGCAAGTTATCCACTTCACCAGCTGTCCGTCTCCAATTGGCTACTTCACCCTCGCTACACCAATCAGATTCGCCACATCGATAAGCCGTATCCATCTTCAGTTACCGCCTTTTTCTACGGCCTCCTTCAAACCGCATCTTACGTGCTTCACTCTCTCGACACACTCTTTTGAAACTAACATCATGGGCCTCGACGAATTCTTCACTAAAGCAGTCCGCGACAGAAAATTCCAAGCAGCAGCCCTCGAAGTGGCAAGCACATGCGCCTCTGCAGCGCCCGTCATCAAGATCGTCCAGGCTGCGAATAAGATCTCCAAGGTCGGAGACGTTATCCAACATGCCAACGATTTCTTGTCTAGTGCGTCGCAGACCATCAAGGGCGCGCAGAGTATTCTGCCGCAGATGCATATCATGGGCCAGTCGTTAGTTGATAGTACGAGATTGTTTCATCAGTTTAGTATTGTCGCTATGACGTTGGGAATGGGCGCGAATGTCATTCAGACGTATCAGGGTGTTCAGGCTTTGAATCTCATCGCAGCCAAGCTTGGAGAGATTTCGACGAGTCTCGAGGCCCAGGCGGCGCTTACGGCTCAACGAGACTTTCCGCAGTATGTTTTCGACATGATTCGAGAACGATTAAGTCAGTCGAGCGTCGATACGGAACGCGACCACTGGTTCTTTCTCTACCATCCCGACACCGATTGGTATCCAAAGTTCTTCCACCTCGTCGAAGAGAAACCACTGAGCCCCCGATTCTGCGGATACACCAACCAGCTCGACACCGTTTTCATGTTCATGCTCGCAGCCCGAGAGCGCATCACCAAGCGAGAAATGTCAAAAGCACGCCGAAAACAGTTCTGCCGACCAGTCCAGCTTCATCTCATCGTACCCGCCTACCAAACAATCCTCATCCCCGAGCCAATCCGTATACCTGACGAGATTGGCGATTTTGTCATCGAAGGACGGATCAACAGCAACAGACCCTTCGTATGGCTCAATCTCCCGGACGAGCAACAACACTATACCTTTGATGTTGGAATGTGGAGTCCTCCCCCACCGGGAATATGGGAAAAGACTCTCGCCTGGATGGGTCTGTCAGAAAAGCCCAGGATCTCAGATACATCACGACTTCTCGGCGTTGGAGAAAAGATTGAGATGATTGAGGATGAGAAGAGAGAGATGACTATCCAGACTATAGAAGAAGATGGCTCTATGGAAGTTGTCAAGAGAGCTGCTACCGAGTCAACTCTTGATTTGGCGGCAGTGAATAAGCATCGATCTACACCATTGCATGAAGGTCGACGACGTCGACGATCACGAAGGACAGAGTCTGTTGCATGATTTTGAGAAGTATTTACTTTGCATTTCAATGGCGTTTTGGATACGGCGTTAGACGGATGATGCAGATACAATATCAAAGCGGAAACAACATACATGGAATTATGACTACTAGATTGTCAAATAGCTCAGCACAGTTTGCATAGCGAGCCACTTACGAATAGAGAATCTTGAAAGACCGTAAATATCGGATCCACATCTTCTCTTCTGCTCGTGCTCGAATCAGTCTTAATTTGTTTACACCACAATCGCAGTATCTGCATCCCAGCGCACAATGCAATCTGACGTCAAACTTCCAATGATGTTGGTCTGTGAACGCCACGTTGTGTTCAGCTGACACCACAGCCTCATTGGGCAGACAGGGTTGAAAATGATTCCCCTCACTGCTTGTTGATAAAGTACGATTCCCCATACCATCAACATTGAATTAAATTGACAAAGCCTATTGCTCACCATGGCTGAGGCCGTCGGGCTCGCCGCGAGTATCATCGCTATCGTCGAGCTCTCCGCCAAAGTCGGCAAACTCTGTGTCCAGTATTCAGCGGCTGCTGGTCATGCGAGGGCCGACATTACTCGGCTCCAGAGTCGGCTCAAGGATTTGAACGTATGCCTTGAAGCGGCTGAGCGGCTTCTCGAAGACCCAAAGAATTCAAAGCTTGCGACGTCGCAGTCGCTAGTTGATTCGTTAAATGCATGCAAAAGAGAGCTCTCAGAGGTCCAGGATAGGCTCGACCCTGGGAGTGCGCGCAAGGCCATGCGTCGATTTGGTCTCCGCGCGCTCAAGTGGCCCTTCGATAGTAAAGAAATGAATACGGTTGTATCTAATCTCGAACACTACAAACAGACTATCACTCTATGTTTACAAGTCGATCAAACGTGAGTAGCCAATGTGACGGACAAGAAGATCTGCTGATTTCGATAGCACAATACTCCTCGGCGTGTCGCAGCGGGTGGAGGATTTGTCACTACAACAACAGAGTATGGCGTCAGCATCTCGACCGCCATGTTTCAATGTTCCTTTTGATCGGGATCAAGACTTCGTTGCACGACCAGATATGACCGCGTGGCTCAGAGACAAGTTCAGCAGCTCTACTGGCCGAATGGCCCTTGTAGGTATGGGAGGGTTCGGGTATGTATCTTTGTTGCTCTGAGCATACTACTCGCTGACACAATGCAGTAAATCACAAGTTGCCATCAACTTTGCCTATTCTATCCACGACGAGGATTCTAACGTCAATGTATTCTGGGTCCATGCAAGTTCAAAACCGAGATTCGAAGAAGCCTACCGTGCGATAGCAGAGAGGATGAAATTACCAAAGCGAGACGAGCCAAGCACGGAAATTCTTACCCTTGTCCGCGACTGGCTGCAAAGCGATGAATCTGGCTCTTGGCTGATGATTCTAGACAATGCCGACGACGTTAGCCTCTTCTACTCCAGAGGCACTGATGAGCGACCCCTGGCGTCATTTATCCCTAAGGCTCCTCATGGTGCTATCCTCGTCACATCCCGCAGTCTTGATGTTGCGGAAAGGCTGACAGGCAGTCGGAAGAACATCTTCCAGGTGTCTACCATGGACGAGGCTCAAGGCCTCCATCTTATCAGAAACAAACTTATCATTGAATTTGAGCATGATGCTGCTGTTAAGCTCCTTCAGACTCTGGATTACATCCCCCTTGCAATCACGCAAGCCGCAGCCTACATCAACCGGCGTTCGCCACGAGGATCAGTCGAAAGTTACTTGGAAGCATTCAAAGAAAGTGATCATAAGAGAACCACTCTACTCAAGGTCGACCTTGGCGATCTCCGGAGAGACGAGACTGTTTCTAGTTCTGTGATCACCACTTGGCAAGTTACATTCGAGAAGATCCGTGTGGAAAGGCCGTCGGCTGCCGATCTCTTATCATTCATGAGTCTTTTCGATCATAAAGGAATTCCAGAGTTCGCACTCCATTGCTACAATGGGGAGCTTGCGAATCGGAAAGACAAAGCTGTCGGTTTTGAAGACGACCTTGACGTGCTTCGCAGCTATTCTCTCGTTTACTTGACTACCAATCAAGACATTTTTGAGTTGCACGCGACGGTGCAGGCTTGCACCAGAGCCTGGACGTCATCCTCGGAAAAACTGCCTCAATTGAAACGCCTGTTCATACATTCCATGTGTGAGAATTTCGGGCGTCCCACATTCGAAAACTGGCCTACATGCCAGCTACTTCTGCCGCACTTGGAGTCTGTAACGCAGGACGAGCCGCAGGCAGATGATGTAGAACCGTGGGCAAAGTTATTGTATCGGTGTTCAGAATATATGCTTCAAACTGGCAAGTACAAAGCAGCAGAGGAGGTCGGCAAAAAAGTAATCGCGAAAGGTTTGCCACGTCTTGGGGAAGAGCATATGACTATGTATAACTGTTTGAGTATGTTATCTGCGGCCTATAGGAGGCAAAATAAGTTGCGCCAAGCTGAAAAGATTCAACTTCAGCTGGTTAGCAACAGCAAGAGGATTTGGGGCGAGGAGCACAAGGTGACCCTCAACAGTACGAACGATCTGGCGGGTTTGTATTCTCGTCTGCGTCTATTTGCTCAAGCCGAAGAACTTCTCGTTGAGATGTTGGAAATCTCAAGAAGGACCGGCGGGGACAGAAAATCACTTCTCGCAATGGAAGATAATCTGGCGGTAGTATATTCATACCAGCACGAATACGATAAGGCTAAAGAGTTGGGAATGCAAGTGGTAGAGGCAAGAAAGATGGTATTAGGCCCAGAGAACCCACGTACACTACTGACTATGTACCACTTGGCTTGGGTATACTGAAAAAAAGGAGAGCTTGAAGAAGCAATTGAGCTCCAGACGCAAGTGTTAGAGGCGAGAAAAAAGGTATTGGGGGAACATCATCCGAGGACGTTGGACACTATGAAACTCGGGGCGAATATCTTGAAAGATATGGGTCAACACACAAATGCTCTATCGCTGATGCAAGCTTATGTAAACCTGTATAGAGAGGCATATGGATCTGAGCATCCAGGGGCAAGATCTGCAGTCAAGAGACTTGAAAGATTGGAAATGAAGATAGGTGTAAGCAAAGGATCTTAAGAAATGGTCAAGAAAGAATTCGAAGGCCTCAATTTCGGACAGCGCCTTGGGCAACAGCAAGGAGGTGAAGCTCAGCATGGTACAGCTCACTCACTGGGAGATTCGCTAACCAATAGAGTATAGCGCATTCACCAGCCCCTCAGGGCACTGAACAGAGCTACCAGTCCTACAATAACAATCCGTACCATAATCAGCAACAAGGATATACACAACCTCCATACCCTGGACAGAACCAACAGAGCTCCGGTTATCAATCTTACAACGGACAATCACAGCAGTCATACCCAGGCCAACAGCACTCTGGACATGAAGGTCACAGCCCACAGCCACAGCCGTTACCATACAATACTTACCAGACCCCACATCGGCCTCAGAATCAGTAACGGCCGCCATCACCGGCACCTCCCAGCCAATCTCTACAGTCACCCCCGGCAGGACATTCACCTTACGGCGCTCCTGCAGCCTCACACAATCATTCTATCCCATTGCCTGCAACGTTAGTGGCACCTGGCGCTGCTGGTCATGGCCATCCATGCCCTGCGCCTCCTCGATGGGTGCCTTATTGGTCTGAACAGCCACAGCAATGGTGCTACGTCGAAACTTCTGGAAGAAGCTCTTGACAGATTCCCCTGGATCTTCCGCCACTTCCAGGCATGCCAGCTTTCCAGGAAGTTTAAACGCTAATGGTAGAGGTTATTATGGTCAGATGACTCATCCAGGTCAGCCACAGTACACCAATCAACAGGACTCACGCCCAAATCTGCCTGAGAAGGAAAGGAAGCCATCAACTTTCCTGGCCGCTGCTGGAGGCTTTGCTGCTGGAGGCTTTGCTGCTGGAGGCTTTGCTGCTGGAGGCTTTGCTGCTGGTGGTGCAGCAGGATATTTTGTCAAAGAACGAATTGGTGAGACGAACATGACATACGATGCCTTGCCCAAGGAGAAGTCTGCAAAGGCAAGGGCAAGCATAACTTGGTCAAGGTGTATTCCAAGTACTACTGCGATGTGTGCAATCTCTTGATCAAGGGCGGGTCTTACTACTGCAGTATTTGCAACAACGGGGATTGGGATACGTGTCAGAAGTACCTTGATGCGGTGAACGCGTGTCGTGGAAGGGAGGGCGGGGAAACGCATAATTTGACGCATCTTTACATGCCGGAGCCGAAGTTTGGGAGAGGAAATGGGAAGTACGATTCGAGCAGTAGTTCGGACTCTGATTAGGAAAGCTATGATGGTGATGGCAACATGGAGATGTAAATTAGACGAAACAGCCGAGGCTCGTGATGTTTGAAAGGTCGACGAGTATTTTGCCTGTATGTGCTTATTGGTGTTCTTCACCTTTGTGGCCTGGGGGCTGAAGCCTCTTTGAAAACCCAAACCTAACCACAGTGATGTTTGAGCCCATCTTTGTGTGTCTGTGCCTCTATAACTCTAGAGACGTAGGGAAGCAGGTTACTTTGAGTTGATAGACAGGACAGATGATGCTTACACCAATCTCTTTACAGTTAACTCGATTGTAGGCCGAGTGCTCTGGACCTCAGCCCTTATCGTAATGCTTAAGTTTTAGGGCAAACCGGTGATCAACACCAAGAACAAGAATTATGAATTACTAATTATAGGATCTTCAATAGAGTGAGCGGCGTGCGAGACGCGTGTGTGAGGCGCGTGATGTGAGCCATCAGCTGTGGGGACTATCAACTCAAAATAACACTGTTGTGTTGGACCTGCTTCGGAACGGGAGACCCTCCCGATCCCGGGGACACGTTGGGGACCCCGGCTTGACACTCCAGACGATAGTTGGATCCCAGAAATGCTGTGCCGTCTTTACCTCTTCCAGGGTAAGGCCCGCCGCTATCTCGCGATATGCCCACGACCGTTCTTCTCCTCTACCTTGTGCGACTCTTATCTTCCTACGATATGCTGCATCTTTCTCACAGCGCTCAAGCTGTCTTAAGAGGAAGCCATAGCGTTCAGCAGCTCTCATGTCTTGCAGCCTTCGGAAAAAACCTGGCCCGCTACGTATAAAATGGTCAATAAGTGGGTCGATGTGCTTTTCCAAAGGAGGAAGCTGGCCGTGGCTCTTGAATATGGCAGGGATATCACGATGCCGTTGGCCGATAGCCATGTACATCCAATCGCTATACGACAGACGCAGGTGGTGCATGATGCTGTAGAATCGCTTGGCGATTTCACTCGGTATGCCATCTTGATCAAGGAAGCTCTGGCGCATGGCAGTGTCGTAACCAGATAAAATGGCATCTTCAGACAAGAAAGCCGTACAATAAGCATCGTAGAGACAGATAGAGTCCATGAATCCTTTCCTCTCAGTCATAGAGAGCGGTAGCTCTTCAGGAAGAGGTCCCAGTCCGCTGGTTCCATTTATATAGGCCCTTGCTTGAGACGCGTAGCTTGACATCACGCTTTCGACTGTGTCTAGGGTGCCTGAGACGAACTCGAGGTGTCGAAGGCTGTACGCCGGATGGAGCAAAGGCCCCTTTGGAGAGAGGCCAAAGATTCCTTTAATAACTCTCCCAGCAGCGGCCTTACGAGCCCGACTGTTACCGGCGAAACCTTTTGACTCCACATTGCGGAGCCGCGCTGCCATGAGACAGCTGCGAGGCATATCACCACCGAAGCGAAATCTCATATTCCTGATCATTGAGCTGACTATGGCAAGACGGTTCTGGGAGAAGGGTTGAAGGAAGACTGGTGACGAGCGGATCAAGGCAAGGAGATCCTTTGGCTCAATGCAGAACGCCATGATCATGACTAGGATACTCTCTGGAAAGCTTGCAATGGTTTTACTGTTGGGACAAAAGTCGCGAGGTTCAATCTCCATAGTCGTGTACATTGTCTGAATCTTCGAGAGGCTCTGGACGTCACAGTCAGGCAGAATAGAGTCATCGTCTACATCGCCGCTACAACTGTCTTTGCAGATAGTTTCGGTTGCAGGATATTCTTCCTTCGGGTGATGGTCTGGAGAGGTGTCGAGGGATCCGTGAGGTGCCACGTCAGGATTGTGCGAGGACATGACCCAAACATGTGTACGTTCCACTGGGTTGTGAAGAACTGCGTCATCGATCGCCAGACGCTGTTGTCCAGAGGAATTAATAGCGTCCAACTCCATCTCACATGATGTCTCAGAGAGCGTATCCATAGGAGAGGGGGGCGGACACTTTTCTGCAATAGCAGAAGCGAGGTTGGGCTCGAACAGCAGATGGACCTCAGAACCTTCTGATGAGAGGGAGCAGAATGGAGATTCTGAATACGTTTCGGGGGGTGCTGAGAGAGGGCTATGCGATATGGGCTCTGCAAAGCGCCTTTGTGGCCTACTTGGCCGACATTCCTCCTCGAAACTTGTAGTACTGGAAACGGGACTTTGAGATCCAGAGTCGGGATTAGACTGAAAGACTGACCAGGTATCACCGCCCACAGATGGTGAAGGATCGGATGCTGCAGACGGCGGTGAACGACGGTTTAAAAGATTGTTGGCTGTGTCGAGTGGAGGATCATCCATCCAATGAACCGTCCTACCAGTACAATTAGGTAAATCGTGGTTCTGAAGAGTCGGAGTGAGAGATCTGGGTCTAGCCATGTCCGAATCATTGGGAATTGGAAGGACGAAAGGCTGAAAGGCATCCCACTGCTGCCCCCAGATCTGGTCATATTTCATTCTCGATCGCGTCTCTGAATCACTCATGGTGTTCTTGCAAGCAGGTTGTTGCATCAGCTTGAGGCTGGTTGGGAGTGGTGGTGTTGCTGGGTGTAGCCCCGTAAATGGAAATGATCCTGAATCACTTAGATCAGTTCCAATATTGTATGGAAATCTAGCCCATACCGATCAAAGCTGTTGATGATGCAATTAAGATAAGTCCAGATATGACGTGAATGAAAGTTTCTTTATGGACGGAAAAGGAGAAAGATCATTCTGCAAAAGGAGAGGGGAAAATGGCGATCTTTTATAAGAGTGCGGAAGTCTAAATAAAAGCTTAGTTACATTAATGTTTTCGTTGACACTATGACTGAGTTTTGTGTTTAGGCGCTTCTCATAACAAAGCTCTAAGCAAATCGCCACCCACTAAGCTTTTCTGGAGTCATTCCCAATCGAGTCCTGTACTTGAAGCGACATAACTGAAATGCGATACCCATGCTTGCGACGGCAAAAATAGCTGTTGTTACTTCAATCGCCCGTTTTCTAGTGAAACATCGAAACTGAGGATTGGAATAGTTCGTCTTGTTGCCTGTGGGTGAATATGTTCAGGGTCGCAGGTGGTGATATCATGCAACAAGGCATCATCTTGAGTCACAGGAATGTCGGTTCTGGCGCGCTGTGCGAGGCCACTGAGACATAGATGATATCAGTTTTGGTGCCCTGAATTTGCAAGTGTTCGAGAGAGGAGGAACAACAGCAAAGGCGCCTTTGCCGCCGTCCCGTAGCGAGGTAGGTCAACGGCCTTCTTATATTAGATTACGTCAGTTTATCCGATCCGCTGGTGAGGATAAACACAAAGCCTAATGGACGTTACCTGAAGCGAATGTTCAAACTAAAAGACTACGCATCCTGGCTCTTTTTTTAGTTTAAAATGACTCAACTACCAAAAGAAAGTAGTCGGGAACCAATCAATCTTCGTACAGTAGCATCAAAGTCTCCGCCACCAATATCTAGCTTCAGTATGCTTTCGTATTAAGATTAAACTCCCCATTCTGCCTTTTTAACGTGGAAAGATCAAAGGATATTTGAGAACGACAGCAGGACTGCTGTCTTTTCACGGGACTTGCGATACTGATGGAGGAACGTATGTCCGTCCCATAAACAGAGACGAGCATGGATGACTACCATCTGCAGCTTCTGATGTGACAGGCTCAAACTGATAGCGAAGCCCATCTCCGTTATCGCCATCTCCTTCCACAAAAGGCACCGTAATAAGGTCATGAAGGTTCAGGTATCTCGAGGTCTCGAGGTGAGTCTGCGGATCATTTCCTGAGCGGCTAAAGAAAGTTGAAGTATGAATAAGCTTGTTATTCACAAGGTCAATAATTGCAAGACCAACATTTACGGTCCTGGCGAGCCCATCAGAACTTATACCAAAGTCCCCATTGGTGCATTCACTTTGGAAGTCGTTTTTGGAATGGTCCAGTCGCTTCCTTGTACAAGTAAATTTCGTCATAGGAGATATCTCTCAAGACAACAGTAAAGCACATGGTCAACAAGTTCGCGAGGCGGGGTGTTGACAATATATAGACTCATGGCTGGAAAGTTCCAGGTGCTTGAACTGATCACACGTGACTCGCTAGTTAGATCAAGGATTACTGGACGTATCACCAGGGAACAAGCATGTCCTCGTCCCTGCTATTCAAGAACCACTTGGCGCTTCAACATGTTAGTGCTAGATGAAGAAAGGACATATGAAGGCTCAAATAAATAATAAGGAGATCCAAGATTGCCTTGGACCTGCGTGGATTCGAGACCAGTAACTACTGAGGCTATAGTTCGTGTGACGCGATATACCAACCTACTGGGGGAATATTAGTCGCTGATTCAGCGACTAGTAACTATCATACAGAGCTAAGTGCAACTTAACTATACCCATAGAACGGATGTTGGCTACCAGTGAGGAAGAATTTTGGATAAACATATTCACAAAAGTAATTGTGCTTGCCATCTATTGGATACTTCCAGAGATAGTTTACGGCGTAAGCTAACCCAATGACTGACTGTCAGAGTTTTAAGCATTTTTGTATAGCGTAGCGCTCAGTGGCTATGAGGGGATTGTAGTTTAAAATTAACTCTTCAACACCCGACTATGGGATGACTCCCGCCTATAAGGTTAAGCTTTAGACTGTGGATACACGTGATGAATGAGAACAAGATTTCTTTTTTGCCCCCTTCAACACTCTAAGTACAAGAGACCCCGGCGCACACGTCGTCAAGATTCTCCATCTCGTTTGAGTTGAGTTTGCGAAAGTTACTCGCCAAATGAGAATATAAAGGCAGAGACCCCAGCTGCAGAAAAATCGCAATTTCTCTGCTCTCTATCTCACATGTGACATACCTCATCCAACTCACCTCGATACTCACAAGACTTCCCAGCACCAACATTTCTAAACTTAACCCTCCTCTTCTTACCACTAAGATCGACGAAATGGCAACCTTTCCTCAATTTGCTAGACTCCCTATCGAGATTCGGGACTTGATCTGGGAAGAAGCTCTGATTAAAGACAGAGTTCTCAGCATGCATGTTTGGACCCTCGGTGAGAAATGCTGGTAAGTCTATCACCATGCTCTCAGCAACGCCTATATAGAGCTAATGAGTAACAGGGATGAGGCACGAACTATGCATGTGCTCCACGGCAGACCTTTGGAGAAAGAGCTTTCAGCCGTTATTGGTTCTCCAACTACTCCCCGACTTCCAAACGGACCAGAGACGGAAGCCGATGCAGAGTCGAAGAAGGAATATGGTGTCTTCGTCGATGACAAAGCAGCCATAAGCAAACTGTTCCGCGTCAACGCCGAGTCGCGCGAGGCTGCGAAAAGGTTTTACAGGGTACACATTCCCTGTACTTACATGAAACCAGGGCTCTATAAAAAAGGAACGCTGTACCTTCGACCGGAGTCGGATACCATGCGCATGGGTCTTACCGAAGGGTTTGGCCGCTTTGCTCACTCTGTCTGGGCAATGGACCGTAGGCACGTCGGGCTCGTCAACTTAGCCCCTGATCTGAAAGTTCAGTTTCATGGTTTTGATAGTTTAGATTGGGAGCGTGATTCGTTTCCAGAAGATCCTGCAGAGGTAAAGCTGTGGATGGAGGGCCTGGGAAGACTGGCAAACGTCAGCTTTCAGGATACCATACCAGGATGTGTGGACCCACGATGGGCGGACCTTCGCACGTTCCCATGGCCCATGGCACCCATCAATCTCCATCTACCTGGGCTCGAGGACCAATGGACCAAAGCCAATTCACCTCGGTACCTCCCCGTAGAGGGTATGAGACTTAGCGCTCTAATCTGGTTCCGTCTCTTGTCCAGAGAGGAGATCACGCTGTCGCCCGATGTCAACTATGGCTGCCTGTTCAGTCAAAGAGACACACTACACCAATGTCTTCCAAACAGAACCAAGAAGTGGCAATGCGCAGCGGAGATATTTATCCAGGACCTCAGAGCAAAGGGAAAAGAAGTTGTTCCTGGATTCTGGCTTTTTCCGATGGATTACCTTTCATTCGTCAAGATTGATAAGGGCAATTTGTGGGTGGACCAGAACAACTCGAAGTTGGAAGAGATGAAGTCCAGCTTTGAGCTGTGTGTACACAGGCTTACTGCATACTCGGAGAAGACTGGGATAGTGGACTGTCGGAAACGGCATCTGTGGAAAACATCATAGGATTCTGTATCCCGGCCCAACTCTTCTAAGGGGTTTTTGGGAACATGATCTTAGCATTGTCAGTACTTTGTTAGACTGGGTTTTGTACGCGCAGGACAAAGAATAACACCATGGACGGTGGGAGGACAGGAATACATCTTTTATTTGTTTTTATTTGTGTGTCCTCGTTACTAGGCTGAGCGACGACCTTGCTTAGATAGTTATGAATTTTCTTGAGCACAAGGAAGCATTAGCAACATTGTGTTGATTCTTGTCATTAAGAGGTAATCACACTTCATTTCATGCTAAGATGAAGGACAGACTTTAGTGGCTGCCAGGCGTGGTAATCTTTGGTGCGGTTGTGACGCTAAATATCCATTGCAGAAATTTCAAAGAGCTTATTGTCAATCTTGAGTTTATATCGGCATCCTGACGATATTTAATCCTCAGGCAAAAAAACATCTCGCGGCATTTCCAGCCCTTGATCAGAAAAGACCAGTGTTTGGTGATGGTGTGGAGATGCGAATGGGTTTTCCGATACTCTTGCCCGGAAATTCCGAGAGTAAACAGAGATCTGTGCTTCCCATGGCTTATCTTGCCCTAATGTGCAAAAGCGCGGCCCGCACAATCATCCACCCTTACTCAACGACATATATCATAGAGAACACGCAAACTGACTAGAATAGGAGAAGGTTCGCCTGGATAATAAAGAGCGGTCTCTCTTCCTCGATATCTGGGACATTGATCTCGGGAACTACGTCTCGGTGGCCAACTACTCGGGGTATATTGTGACGATAGCAACCTTGTGTCGATGACGGCGTATGTTTCCAGATCGACGGGTTATGTTACAGCGATGACAAACCCTGAGCCATCATGAGACGTCCATCTGCATTTCCCCGCGTTGTACCCCAGCCCGTTCATTTAGTTCTTCCCCGCAATGTAACATTCGGTAAGGATGATCGACGACTCTCGGGTTATCAATCAGCGAGAAGGCTGAGGACGGCATTCCCAGTGATGATCAATAGACCTCGGTACTTGTGAAGGTCCGAAATGTTTACTATCGAGAAGGATTAGTGCTTGCTCGTACATGTTTATAAAATGAGGGACAAAGTGGCCTTAATATTAGACTCAATGCAAGCAAGCTTAGCAAGGATGGCTCTGTCAATCTCTCGGGTCTCTTTTGAGCATTACGCCTCACCCCTGGGTATCGCAGAGACAGCACCAAAAATCTCATGGAGGTTTGGCGGTGACGCTCCCGATTGGGAACAGAGCTCTTACGACATCCAAGTCAATCGCAGCACCAGCGACAAGCCCAAATCCTTCTCCTCCAAGTCCTCCGACTCTCTCTACCAGCCCTGGCCCGAGGCTCCACTTGAAGAAGCCCAACCAGTCTCTGTCAGGGTCCGTGCTCATGGCCGCTCAAAGCAGCCCTCGACGCCCTGGTCTGATTGGGTCTCTGTTGAGACAGGACTCTTCAAGAAGAGCTGGGAGAACGTAAAGCCCATTGCTTCAACTATCAAGATCAATGTCACCGCGCCCAAACGGCCTGTCTACTTCCGCAAAGAGTTCAAGCTTCCTGATGATATTGTCTCGGCTAGGCTTTACATCACGGCGCTTGGTATTTACGAAGCAGAGATCAATGGGAAACGGGTTGGCGACAGTGTCTTGGCCCCCGGCTGGCAATCCTTCCACCTCGCCATGTCTACGACACTTACGATGTGACCAAGCTCCTGACCCCAGGTCCTAACGCAATAGGCGCTCTTGTCGGTGAAGGCTGGTACGCTGGACGGTTGGGTTTCGCCGGCGGTCAACGAAACATTTACGGCAACACTACTGGTCTTCTGGCGCAGCTTCACGTCAAGTCCAAGAGCGGAAAGACACTTAAGATCGTAACCGATAGCACTTGGAAGTCTAGCTTTGGCCCTGCTACCGCCGGAGAGATCTATGATGGAGACAAATACAATGCAACTCTCGAAGCAGATATCAAGGGATGGTCCAAGCCTGGCTTCAAGGGCTCTTCTTGGTCAGATACTCGTCTCCTGCCCTCTCCAGATGGCGCGCTTGTTCCTGCAGAGCAGCCACCTGTCCGGCGCGTTGAGGAGGTCAAGCCACAGCGCTTCTTCAAATCCGCTTCTGGAAAGCAACTTGTCGACTTTGGACAGAACCTTGTTGGCTGGCTGAGACTCAACGTTGATGGTCCCAAGAACACCACTATCAGACTACGACACGCGGAGGTTCTGGAGGATGGCGAATTGGCTCTTCGACCTCTCCGACTAGCCAAGGCTGAGGACTACCTTACTCTCAGTGGTGAAGGTCCTATCGAGTGGGAGCCCAAATTCACATTTCACGGCTTCCGCTATGCTGAAATTTATGGCTGGCCTGAAGAAACACCCCTGGATGCGGACAGCGTGAGGGCGATCGTTGTTCATACAGACCTGGAAGAAACGGGTTACTTCAACTGCTCCAACCCGCTTCTCAACAAGTTCCACTCCAACGTCCGGTGGTCCATGAAGGGCAACTTTCTGAGCATTCCAACAGACTGCCCTCAACGAGATGAGCGACTTGGCTGGACGGGCGATGCACATGCTTTCGGCCCTACATCGAACTACCTCTACGACACATCGGCCTTTTGGAAGGGCTGGCACAAGGATATCTGGTCTGAGATGTCCCAGAACCAGATCGTCCCGCCATTCTATGTCCCCTCAATACCTTGGTTTCTGGACAGACCTCCCAAACCAGCATCAGTATGGGGAGACGTGGTGGTGGGCAATCCATGGCACATCTACCAATCGTTCGGTGACAAGGAACTACTCCAGGAACACCTCCCTCAGGCTCAGAACTGGATTGATACAGGTGTCTCCCGGAATGATGTTGGTCTCTGGAACCGAAGTAGCTTTCAGTTTGGTGACTGGCTCGACCCTCTTTCACCCCCCGTTGACCCTGGCGCCGCGACGACAGACAAGTACTTGGTCTCGGACGCGTGCTTGATTAAGATGACCGAAACACTGTCACAGATCACCGGAGCCCTTGGTAACTCCAAACTAGCCAGGAAGTACCAAACCCAGCACTCTGATCTCAAGCGCGAGTTCCAGAGTGCCTGGGCACCCGACGGCAAGTTAGTCAACCGAACTCAGACCGCCTACGCTTTATCGTTGGCTTTCGATCTTCTCAAGGATTACAAGCAGAAGAAAGCAGCCGCCGACACCCTGCGAGACATCATCAAGAACAACAACTATCTTGTTGGTACAGGCTTTGCAGGAACTTCTCAACTTGGTTTTGCACTCTCAGACATCAACTCGACAGATGTCTTCTACCGCATGCTTCTTCAGGAGAAGGTTCCGTCTTGGTTGTACCAGGTTGTCATGGGCGGCACAACTACGTGGGAGCGATGGGATAGCATGCTGCCTAATGGCACTATTAACCCCGGTGAGATGACCAGCTTTAACCATTATTCTTTTGGGTCTGTTGCCAATTGGATGCATCAGTTCATTGGAGGAATCGCGTCCTTAGAGCCTGGGTACAAGACTGTTTCTATTGCGCCTATTCCTGGCGGCAATCTTTCCCATGCAAGTGCTACGTATGTCAGTCAGTGTGGAACCATCTCGACGGATTGGAGTCTGTCGAATGGGAAGTTTCATCTCAAGGTCAGGGTTACGCCGAACACAAAGGCCAAGGTTACTTTGCCGGGGTCACAAAAGACGAAGACTGTTGGATCGGGGAACCATGAGTTTACGGTTTGACAGAGTCGGAGTAGGAAACAGCATTTAGTGTACATCAATCGAGGTCTATTTTGCCATTGCAGATAACCATGAGAAATTTGCAAGGGCCCAAATCGCAACCTCTACTGTGGATGAAAAGCTCCTTCTTCTTCTCAACGAGTCCATCGCCCCACGGATCCGAGTCAATCGCGGCCATCGGAGTCTTACACTTCGCCTTTAACGCGGCTTTAGCCTCATCACTATCATACGACACACAATCAACGCCAATATCACCGTGCATCCCATCACAAATAATGACGGGCTCTCCCCCACACGATGTCCGGACATTGAAGTCTTTGACAGTGATTTTTGCACAAACAGCACCCTCAGCAGCTGAGCACGACAGCCTTGCAACAGCGTTGCCATAGACACCAGATGTATACCCAGTAAAATTCTCAAAGTGTATGTTGGTGATCTGCATACTCGATGGGTGAGCGTTACATTTTTCGGAGGAGATGTTGAAGTAGCATGAGTCGAGGAAGATGCCGTAGTCCATCCGCGCGACCCAGAAGTTTCTGATATCTGTTGAGCAAAAGTTGTTTGAGACATTGTTGAGGAGGCTTACTTGAAGGTTACATTGTTCACGAATCCTGTGCCGGTTTCCTCGCCAGCCCAAACTTTAATACGAGCTGCCGAGTACTAGACCAATTATACGTAGTCATAACAGAGGGGTTTACCACTTACGTCTCCATTCATCATCCAAACATTCTCAATGTGCACAACGTAGACATTAGAGACCTCGCCCCTGTACTGTCCCAGAGAGCCCATAGACTATCTCGGTTAGTATACTCTCTTCGAGGCAGTCCAGTACTGGCCTGTCCATGCGTGCCGTTGCAATACATGGTATTAACATAAAGATCTGAGCTATTCGACCTCGGTGAGAAACAGTCGTCATCGATGTTCACCCCGGTTCTTTGTATCCGAACAGTCGAGGTGTTCATGGTATTCATGAAATCGGTGTTCTTGGGGATGATACTTCCGTTGTTTGAAAAGGCAGTCGCTACAACGTCTGTGTACTTGATGTTCTTGGAGCTGGCGATGAAGTTGTTCCTGCAAGGCAAGTCTTTGAGATGGATACCCGAGACATCGAGGTTAGTCGTGTTCTCGGCGTAGAAGAGGATTGGGAAGTAATATTTGTTGTCGGGGTTCAGAATGCTCTAAATGTAAGCTTATCTGAATAGTTTATTCGATGATGGAGATGCACTTACGAGCCAGTTCCAGATTCGAACTCATTCCACCACCGTTGTCTAATGGCATCAGCTTTTTATCATAAGGACGGACGATATTGATAAACCCTTGGCCTTCAATTACACCATTACCGTAAATTTTAATGTCTTTTTTTCCCCACTTGCAGAACATGATTGATTTCTGGAAGGGATGATACCAGGCATTCTCTTGCCAGTACTCAACAACATCTGTAAACTAGAACTGTCAGAAAAGCGCATCCCTTCGGAATGTATCACAAGTACTTGCTCTGATCTCACCCTCGAGATGAATGTGAATGTCCCCAGGCCCGGTCAAGTCTAGAGCTTTACCAATGACATATGTCTTTGCCTTGGCTAGATGCAAAGTGCCTCCGCCATTGGCTTTGCGTACGCCCATCTTGAACCGATCCGACATATCGTCCTTGTCATTCTTGGATGCACGAATCCGGACGATTTCACGATGTTTATGCTTAGGTGGAGCGTAGGGATGTTTGTCTCTGAACTCTCAGATATCGCGGGATACTACAGCTGGAAGAGACACGGCATTAACAGTAGTTAGAAGCAGTGCCCCGAGAACGAAGATGGTTTGCGAACCCCGCATGGTCTAGTGATGCCAGAGTTTAGATGTCTTTAAAGCGTGAATTTCGAGGAACTTCAGACCTGAATTGCGATTCTCGTGGCTCTGCCTATCTTTATACCCGCAACACCATACACGCTACCTCGGGATATCATTGCAACTTTGCCGATAGTTTGAAGCATATTGGGGTATCAATTGAATTCATTGCTGGTCTTTGAACCCCCAAACCTTCAGTCATGTGCAAGTTCCCCATTGCCATGTCGGAAAAGTCATGACTCCAACACAGCGGTACGGAGCATCTTATTGGCGGAACCAGAAACCCCGGCCGCGTGCCTTTCCGAGTTCTTACTGATGAAGCACTTACCCTGCATAAAGATACCAGCACTTAACTGCATTGCTCTCTTATCTTGTCGTTGGTTATGCCAAGCTTATTTCCTAACTAATCTTTTAAACATGTATATTAGTGACTGACCATGGAGGGCGTATGTATTAAATTGTCCTTAAAAGAAAAACCCAGGCGCAAGATGATGAAGAATCCGGCCATAACTTTGGTCAATTGTCGTGCTTTCGATCCTCCCGGGTAGCTTACAATGCGAGAGGTCGGTTTTCACAGGATAATTGCTTAGACCAATTCAACCATTGGTTAACAGCGCGAATGCCTTACGTTCGTTGCGTCGTGACTTGGTGATGTGAACACTATGTCAACTTTCTAAACAATGTCTAGCACCGTTACACCCGTTGGCAGGTTGAAATCCAAGTTCGTTTCTAGTACTAGCGTTGGCTGGATGAAAGGCATCTGATTACACATTACTCGCGATGACAATTCCAAGAACTAAAGTACCCAGTGTTGTCTAAATTACCCGCCTTGTTATCGAGCACATCGTAATGGCACTCGACAGTCAACGCATCTAGCCTACCTTCTCCGACGAAATTAGAAACGCAATTGTTATCTACACGGGATGTTTCCCTCCATGGGTAGTGTTGAGTAGGTAGCCTAGTTCCATACGTTTGGCTCTGTGTGCACAGCCGCTGGAGGTGGGGCGGATAACCAATATGTTTCGCGGGGTTGTTGGCAAGGCCTGATTTCGTAATTCTCTATCACCAGTGCCCCCAACCTCGGTAGGTTATAAACCGACGGTGGGCGAAGAAGTTCGAAGTCGAATTGGAAACGTCTGTAGTTTTCTAAAAATCGCCAAGCTCCGATCCGTTGAAACTCAGCCAGCATTTTCTCAGGGTCTTCAAGCTGACCAGGGTCGAAGTTGGCTTTGATGAATGAGGTGTTGTCGATAAGTTGGGCAAATGCGTTGCCATGTCCTTGGTGCAACCGAGGGGCTATATCCAACCGAGTACCTTCATCCAATGATGGGAGGGACTGCTCCATGGTAATTCGCATGGCCTCCTTGCGAAGAACAATGTGTTGGAAGATCCGGGAGCAGATGGCGGGAATCGGTTCACCATTTAGAGTAAAAGTATAAGCACCATTGGGCATTCCAGCCTTAGGTAGAGGTACGGTCTCTGCTAACCAATTTGCTATCTCAGAAAATGACGCAGAGCTTGCCTCCTTGAAGGCCATTTCTCCAATCTCATGCCTTGCGTATGCTTTCAAACTTGCAAAAGAAGTAGCGCGGCGGAGCAACGCCCGAGATAAAATGACATTCAGCATACTGACCCGGTGGTTGATCCGCAATTGTGGATTCTCTTTGCAAAAAGGGACAAGGCCTGCAGCGTGGCATTCTTGACGACCTACGGATGGGTAATCTTCAATGATCCCCAAACCACGAATGCACACACGTTTCTTTGCGGGAACCTTTTTAAGCCAGTCTATGGCTGCAGAAGCGGCAGAGATGCGAAATTTTGCATGATACTCTTCTGTCTGACGTTCATTGGGCCCCCAGGCTTCGAGCTTAGGCCAGAGGTGATCATCGCCATACCTCCTCCCCATTTCTGCAAGGACATCGGGGTGGGGTATGTCCCAGGGCTTGAAGGACTGATCGAGGAAGTTGAGCAGACGATCACTACTCCTATGCTCCCAGTCTAAAAGCTCATACTCTACAATCCTATCAAATTTCTCTGATGGTCTCTGGGCAAGGGTACGTAGAGTGAATTCGAGGGCCTCGCAAAGCGCGGAGAATCGATAGGACTGCCGCAGAAAAGGCGCTGCTGAATAGTTGAAGGAATTTGAGAAACTCCAATGCCTAAATTGTGCCAGGTCGATTCGATGTGATCCATGTAGATGTAGGCGTAGGGCATTTCTGAGTTGCGGCACGAACCAAGGAAACGTTTGTTCAATACGAACCCACATTTCTTCAGTGAGAAACCAGTTGCCCAAGATGAGAACAAGGCTTACCTGTTTCTGAAACTGGGCGAAGAGGAGATAGTCAAAGCGGCCAGCCCAAGGACGCAATTCTGGATCGTAGATTGTAGAGACGGTGACTTTGTTGTATGATAGAGGCAGGTCTCTGGTCTCGTGGGCTATAAGGCGGCAAGTGTACATCAGAGCAAGATCAATTGGTAGGCCATTGGCGGCGGCGAGCTTCCGCGAGATTGGCTGGAGGAAATAGCCATCAGCGGTAGTGAAGTGGAATTCGTAGACAATGTGTCGAAGCTCGGGGGGTAGACTCAAGAACGGGAAGGAAGACATGACAGCGGGGGTTCAAGTCAAGAATGGTAGAGTTTTGGGGGGATTATTGGGCGAGAAATGTTGTTAGTCAAGTGAACAGATAATAGTATGACAGGGTTGTGCTTGATACGGAGTAGCTGTGCTAGTTGAGAAAGAGAATGATTGAGACTGAGGCT
Source organism: Fusarium coicis (assembly GCA_013781345.1). Lineage (NCBI taxonomy): Eukaryota > Fungi > Ascomycota > Sordariomycetes > Hypocreales > Nectriaceae > Fusarium > Fusarium coicis. The sequence continues at coordinate 370 of JAAOAJ010000038.1, read as the reverse complement.
GGGGCAATGTATGTCGCGGTGCTGTTACAGGTGGACTTTCGGGCGGGGACGAAGGGCTTTATAATCAGGCTACGTCACACAAGTTGGCCACTGAGACTTTAGTGACATGAGGCCTGGAGATTTGAGTTTGCGGCTGAACTTTAGGCAGCAGCCCCGCCCTGAGGAATCTGAGTCAAGGTACGCGACGTGACAGGATGAATGAAGAGGCCACGTAAACATGTCACAGTTGGCGCAAGAGGAAGGAAAGCGTTTGGTGTATTCTTTTTTATTATAAAGTCGAAATGTCTCTGCAGCAATACGCAAGGTATAGCCAATAAGGTCTCATATGATAAGAATAACACAATATAATGCTTATTTTTCAGCATATTAC